>JAQGAK010000533.1:0-68868 GCA_034696945.1 Lipothrix lubbocki | reverse complement strand
AAAATTGATACCAAAATTGATACAAAAATTGATACAAAAATTGATACAAAAATTGATACAAAAATTGATACAAAAATGGATACAAATATAAATACATCCTCTCAAACCAAAATAGCATACTTTGCAAACATAAATGATTGGCGGGCGATTCCTGGAGGTAGGAGCTGGGTAACCTAAAATGAGAGGTTGGAGTCAAAGGGAAATTCCCTTTCAACTCCGTTCTTGCCCTCATTTTTACCGTTTTTGCCCTCGTGTTCTGCCCCGGTTTCCTCTCAATTTGTAGTCCACAAGTGGTGGTCAATTCCGGTGAATGCGATGTTGTAAGCATGACTTTTAAGGGGGTAGATTTCTTAACGGGAATGCTCTTCCATCTTCATTATACTGATATTCCCCCCCCTCTCTCTCCCTCCCTCCCGCTCGCTCAATTTATTCATGTGCCATGAATTTCCTTCCGAATTCCGAGCTCTTACCCTGAATTAACATTATTGCAATTCGGCGGCAGGTCTTTTAACTTCTTATTTGATACGCTTTTACGTTTAATATGTATTATTATTTTTATTTCTATGCTCCTCGCAATCTACTTGAAGTGCCGCATTTTAAATTCCTTTCTCGGGTTGAGCTCCAATTATTTTGCATTTTCTGGATTATGTCCGTATAATCAGTTCTAAAAGGTTTTCGGGGGCTGTTCATGTATTACGAAGCATTTAGGGCGCATCCACATACTACGATGCCTGGCATTATTTACAAAAGCGGCTTGATTAAAGGGGCCGGTCATAAATTAACTGGAGTGTAAGCTCCAGGCACAAATTTTTCTATTTTGAAGGGACTGTTCAGAAATTAGTTAAGGGGTCGTTCATAAACTACGACATGTTTCGAATATCCCAAAAATACTTATTTAAAGAGTCATTTACACATTATGCAAATTAAGTTGCTTTACAAACTATCTCATTTGGGATCATTCATAATTTATTCAAATTGGGGCCGTTAACAAGTTTCGTCATGAAAATTCATTTAATTTTTTTTTTAATTTGGGCTCGTTCAGAAATTACGTTATGTAGCTTTCTTTATAGTAATTTTTCAAATATGGGCTCATTCACAAACTACGTTATGTAGCTTTCTTTATAGTAATTTCTAACATGGGCTCATTCACAAACTACGTCATGTAGCTTTCTTTATAGAAATTTTGAAAATGGGCTCATTCACAAACTACGTCATGTAAGTGTGGTTTATTTTTAAATTGGGTTTCTTCACAAGGATTGCTAAGTTAAATTTTAATGCTGGCAAATAAATTTGATACTTGTGAACATCATGTATTTTAGGGGCCACCCACAAATTACATGATTGGTTTGAAATACAGACGTAGTAAAAATTCTAAAGTTGCAATAAATACCGTAATACCCGTGTGATAAAATAAAGGAGTAAAGCCGAAAAAACACCATGAATTGCAAAGCAAAGGGTGCGTTCATAAATTACATCATAGGCGAAAAAAAACAAAAATCATTGAAATAAATATTATTTAGCCGAGAAACCCAGCGCAGTCCCTACACACAGCAGTGATTGTTTAAAAAAATCAGTGATTGTAGGATAAAACGGAAAAAAGGACCGCCGGGCATAAACTACAAAGCACTTAAGCCATGCTTAGCATTTCTGGCCTCATATACAGTTTACTATAAGTTACGTCCGTATAACTTTCCTCACGGGGCTACAACTTTTGTGTGTGTGCGCTTTTCACAAAGATTTTAAGAATATGCAGAGCCTCTTTGCTAAAGAGATGCCTCCTTAAAAAAAGCCTCAAAATAAGCAACACAACAAACTACATGTATGAATTGCCTCAACGATTTAACCACGAGGAGGAAAAGCCGGAGAAAAAAAATGAGGATAAGCCTTATAGGAAATTTGAATAAGCGGAGAGCATCAGAGAGGTTCATACACCACACAAACCGGTCCCTGAGTCTATAAAAGGCTCTGTGGTTATTATGTATATATGATTGGATGATGTGCAAACGTGTCTGCGTGACGTTGAACATGCATTTTTTTCTTTTCTTTTCTCTCTCTCTCTCTCTTTCTCTTCCTTCCCTTCATCCTTATACATTCCCCTTGAAGAGAAAATTCAATCCGGAAAAGGCGACTCGGTCGTTTATCATTCCACTCTGTTTTTTCTCAGACAAATAATAATGGAGAAGGTTGGTTGTTCGCCTCTATTCCCCCTATCTTCTCTTCAGTCTTCAGGGGGCGTTCAATTATCCCACGTGACGGGCCGAACAGACTTGACATTTCCTCTGAAATGAGCATGTATTTCCTGTTAAATAAATCATATGGCCGGCCTCGGATTTCACTTTCACTGGAATTACTGCAGAAATTTTTGACTCAGCAGGACGTAATTTGTGCGGAGCCCCCACACATACACACACAAGCCTTTGCCTACTTGAGTGTATCCGGATTTTTCAATTCCCTTCGCACACCACAGTGAATTTCCGTATACTTTACTTCCCGTTAGTTACACTCACCATTATTAGTAATAGTGTGTGAGGGGGGCGATCAAAAATTTCGGATTTAAAAACAATATTTTTATGTTTGGAAATTCTTAATTTAGACAGTAACCTACCTTTTCTATTATTTTCAATTTCTTTTTATCGGTCTTCTCTTTTAAGTTTTCAAATTTTAGCGCTACATTTTTAAAATTTAGCGGTGCATTTTATCATTATTTTAAAATTTAGCGCTGAATTTTATCATTATTTTAAAATTTTGCGCTGTATATAATTTATATTTTAAAATTTTGCGCTGTTTTTCTTAATTATTTTAAAATTTTGCGCTGTTTTTCTTAATTATTTTAAAATTTTGCGCTGTATTTCTTAATTATTTTTAAATTTTGCGCGGCATTTCGTTATGATTTTTAAGTTTTGCGCTGCATTTCTTAATTATTTTTAAATTTTGCGCTATACTTAATTTTAAAAGTTAGCGCTGTATTTATTTAAACATTTAGCGCCATATTTAATTTTGATATTTGGAACAATTTAAAATTTTAAACTAAGCTCTGTTAAAATTTTTTAAATTTGGCGCTGTGTAAATTTATAAACAGCGCGCAGTCGCAAGGTTTAAAATTAAAAAACAAAATGATTTTGTTGTGACGGAAACTACAGTGAACGTGTTTTATAGCACTAAAACATTCAAATAAATTTCTTTCAAGTTTTGTCATTCAAAAATAGTAATGATTATGAAAAGTGAATATTATGAAATTCGCAACACACAATGTTAACCATATGATGATGTTAAATTATGCAATATGATTCGTAAATAATCCTATCTGACATGTAAAACCTAGGTAGGACAGGAACTCTCTCATGAACAGCCAATGCTATATGACCTATTCAAATTTGCTCTTGTTGCGTTAATAAAATATTGTTAATTTGTTATCCCTCGCTTCGCTTCACCTCATCCTATCGCTTATTGCATCCCTACCTTTTGCTCATCCGAATTCCTGCTTAAACAGATTTATTAATTTTAAACCTATTTATTATTTGAAACTAAAAAATCTGCTGCAAAAGTTTATAAATGAACTAAAAAAATTCTTCATATTACATATATTTGCATATATGTAACAGGGATTTTGTATGTAAAATTCTGAATTCTTGACTCCGTTTTGTGTGAACGTCCCACATATGAGCATAATTTACTGTGCATTTTGAAATTTTCAATTTTTTGTCAATGTGCAAGAGTCAGTGTGTATATAATAAATCCAGATGGGAGAAAAGACTGTCGCTCAATAATAATATCCCGGGTGGGTTTTAAAAGGGGGAAACACTCTCAAGTGCGAGAAAAAAAAAGAAGAAAAATGCGAATAAGCAAAGCAACTTTTATTCTTGCTCCGTTGGACACTCAGCGGCTTGCTGAGATTTATGAGGATTTTCAAGTACACTGACGATATGAAAAAACGCCGTGTACAAAAGCACAAAATATGATTACACTTGCAGAGGCAACTATGCATGCTCTCGTTAGTCCGACACTTATTTTTCCGGGCAACAGCAAAAAAGCAACGATGGTGACACTTAAATCTCAAAGCGAAAATTCGTGCATGGATTCCCACCCGATTCCTTTTCATATGGCGGTCTTTTTCAATTAGCTACATCGCCGCATATTCAAGCTCAATTGTATTTCGTCGTTATGTTTTTTCTAAAGCTAAAATCTTTGGTATTTTTGCAAGTTATTTTCAGGTTTGGGTTCATTTGACGCCTATTTTAATGCTTTGTTCGCGGTTTTTTTTGCCATTTTTGATTATTCACATTTGGCGGGAAATATTTGAATTTAAAAAGTGCAGAGTTCATTTTAAATCATTATGTATGGCGGGTAATTTAAAAAATTATATTGAAAGTTTCCAGTAGAAAAAAATCAAATTTTATATAATCATTTCATTTGGTGAATTTTTGAATGTTATATTTGGCGGGTAGTTTTTAAAAATTGTATTTGAAAAGTAATTTTATTAAATTTTATTTGACAAGTAATTTTATAATGTTTATTCAAAGTTTTTAAATTATCGAAGTGAATTTTAGTATAACAAATTTCGGAAAACTTAAAAAAATCAATGGCGGTAAATTTAAAAAAACAAGATGGCAGTAAATTTTAAAAAATCAAAGATAATGGTGAATTTAAAAAAATCAAAGATGGTGGCAAATTTTAAAAATCAAGATGGCGGTAAATTTAAAAAAATCAAAGATGATGGGGAATTTAAAAAAAATCAAAGATGGCGGAATATTTTAAGAAATTAAAAATGGCGGAGAATTTAAAAAACCAAAGATGGCGGTAAATTTGAAAAAAATCAAAGATGGCGGAATATTTTAATAAATTAAAAATGGCAAAGAATTTAAAAAACCAAAGATGGCGGTAAATTTGAAAAAAATTAAAGATGGTGGTAACTTTTCAAAATTACAGATGACGGTAAATTTTTTTAAAATCAAAGATGGCTGTGAATTTAAAAAAACCAAAAATGGCGTTGCCTTTATAAATATTGAAAATATTTTTGAATTTTTTACTGTAAAGAGTGGCGCGAATTTTAAATACAAAAAAGCGCTAATTTTAAATGAAATACAACGTATAGTTTAAGCTCCCAGCGTTTGAAAATCAAAAGTGAAATTTTTTGCCATCCAATGCGACAATATGGGAACGTAAGTTAGACATGAAGATGCTCACTTCATGTCTGACGTCCAGAAACCAATGTTTGCTTATATATGGGTCTGTCATACAAAATAAACATTTGCGGTTGATGGCGGGGACAATTCCCTACCCGCTGCCTGGCGTTGTATATAAATAGAAAATTGGCCGTACAGAAGTGGACAATCGAATCAAGTCTTGTTTTTATTTTATTTCTTCCCATTACTCTGATCGCTCCGATTTCTGTCGTCATGTTGACATTCTCAGCCATGAAATAATTGACTCTCGCACTGCTCACCCAGCAAAATAAGATCAGGATTCACTTGTGGGATTCTTGTTTGTTCTGTGTTGCCTCGTCCTCTTGAGCCTTGCATTTTTATGTAATATCCTTGTAATTCCCTCTTGAAATTTTCTTGTAATTCCTCGCTCCAGCTTCACAAACTTGTTGTAGTTCTGCCTTCAAGATTCTTCAGCTCAGCTTCAAGATTCTTCAATTTTCCCCCCTTGCGAATTCTTAAATTCTTTTTTAAGATCCTTCAATTTCTTTAAGGATTCTTGTTTTTTTTCTTCAACTTCTTCAATTTATTGTTCGAAATTCTCCAGTTTACTTTATACAAGATTCTTCAATTTTGTCTTGACGATCCTTCAATTTACTCCTGAAGATTCTTCAATTTTTTTCGGGTGGAACATGTTTTTCTCATTTTTAGTAAATTTCTCATGAAATTCCCCACAAAATTTGCCGTTAAAATGCGGGAAAAGCTTTAAAAAGCTGAAAAATCTAATTCCGGGAGAGAATTCGTCGTCATTAGGTTGATTGCATGGCGGTCGTCATGGCAACAGGACGGGACGTTAAGTCCCTGGGATTGAAGCGTTGGGGCAGTAATACAAATCAGGGATGCAATATCATTTGATAACCTCACACCAGGCTAATTGTAAGGTATGTAGGTTTTTGTGGGCAGCGGAGGATTTGCGGAGTGAAGCTCTTTATTTTATTAGGAGCGTCCTGCTGCTAAACTACTCCGTTTTCATTAGGCCCCTCGTCTCCGCAATATATAAACAACGAGAAGTCCCAACCCAAAGATTAAGGGCAAAAATTACGGGAGGAAATTTACCATGTATTTATTGCACGTGGATTTTATACACGTAATTTAATTTATATGCTTGGGGTTAAATATATGTACATACATAGTATATATATAGGAACTTAATGTAAATGCGCCCATCCATTATTTTCACATGCGTTCTTATGGGACTGTGCTATACTGTATACATTAAATACACTATATATGTATATCCATGTAGTGTATACACTAAATACACTATATATGTATAGCCATGTAGTATTAATATAGGTAAATCTAGACATATGCATATGCATATTGTGTATGTATATAAGCGTCTAGCATACGTATGTATGTATAAGCGTGTATCCCTTTCGGTTACCTTATATTTACACGTTCTCTTATGGTACTGTATGTACTTTATGTGTATTATAATGGCGCTGTATCTATATGTAAATTTGTACATATCGTCGGCGAAGGATCTGAAAGTACCAACTACATGCGTGGCTAATGTCTTAAAGTACCAAAAGCCACTTTAGGCTAATGTCTAAACATACCAAAACTAAGGACTCCACGTTTAAACATATGTGGTACTTTTTGATTTTAGAATTTTGAGCATTCCAGCATTGGTACTTCAAGACACTGGCAAGTCATGCAGTTGGTACTTTCAGATCCTTCGCCGACGATATGTACTATTACATGTATTTTATAGCGCTATATCTATATGTAAATTTGTACATATGTGCTTACATGTACTCTTACAGAGCTTTATATAAACATAGATATTTACAGGATGTCGTCGGAGTAGAATCCCAAAGTACCTATTTCTATCCTTCAACACTGAAATTAGTACTTTTTGATACTTCGCCACCGGAGTATTTTTATAGAGCTATAAGTAAGTATGTATGTATTTACATGAATTCCTTTAGAGCTATGTATAAACATATGTACTTTCATCGCGCTATTCGTATACGTATGTACTTACATGTATTCTTATGGAGATATATGTTAGTATGTGCTTCCATGTATTCTTATGGAGATATTTGTTAGTATGTGCTTCCATGTATTCTTATGGAGCTATTTGTAAGTATGTACGTATTAACATGTATTCTTAATAGCGCTTTACAGAGACATATGTATCTACATGTATTCTTATAGCACTATACTATAAGTATGTATGTAATTGTATGTAATCTTATAGCACTATACTATACTTATGTAAGTATGTATGTATGTATCTACATGTAATCTTACAGCACTATACTATACTAATGTAAGTATGTATGTATCTACATGTATGCTTATAGCACTATACTATACTTATGTAAGTATGTATGTATCTACATGTATTCTAATAGCACTATACTATACTTATGTAAGATGTATGTATCTACATGTATTCTTATAGCACTAAATATAGGTAGGTAAGTATTTGCATGTACTCTTATATGGCATAATAAGAAAGTACACATACATTTGCACGTATTCTTATATAAGACTATGTGTAAGTATATGCATTTAGGAGTATTCCTACAGCGCCATAACGCAATAGTGAGTATGTATTTCCAAGCTTCCCCACGAAAAACCTGAAATTGACATGTGATCTTATGGCTCTGAAAGTAAATACATATATATTGAAATGTATTCCTATTCCCCTGAATGTATTCATGCATTTGCGTGTGATCTTATGGCTTTGAATGAAAGTACATATGCACGCCCATGCATAGTCCGTACCATAACGTATGGTATGCTTGGAATTGGTATGTACATATATGCAATGTATTTAGAGTGTGTATGTGGAATGTAAATAGATGGGGAGTAAGTATAGAGAGAGAGAGTGGGAATCCCGCGGAAAGGAGCTGAGCTGTTTAAGCTTTAATTCCACGTTGGTTTAGGAGCGGATGAATTTCCCTCATTTTTCCAGAGGCGCTCCACCATCCCTCAGCCCTAACAGCCTTGAATGCTGATTTATTCCAAGGAGCCCCGGTATTTTTTATGCACTGTCCTACGTATATGATGGTGAAAGGAGGGGGGAAAGGAGAGAAACAACAAGATGAGATAAAAACACATGAGATATTTTCCTCATGTGAGGTCACGTCTCACGTATCGAGGTCTAATGCTCCCGCATTTGCTACATGCACTCTGCATCTCCGCCTATCCTTATGCAGGGAGGTACATACATATGGGAATGGCAAGACTCAAGTGTGAAGACGTGAAAGTTGAGGAAGAGCCTATGGTGAAGAGAAAGTATCTGGCTGATAAGAATTGTAAATTGCACAACAACCTCTCTCGATTTTTTCACCTTCTCACAACCATGAGAAGCTCATTAGAGATGGACTGACACAAAGGGGAGAATTCTACGTGAGAGCCGGAGAAACTTCCTCCGCCGCAGTTTACACACGCTCCGGGTCTATATATTGGCTGTTTATACTCCCGGAATTGCAGTGCTGGAGCTGGAACATTTGCAATAATCCTCCGAATCCTCCAGTTGTTTCCAAGCGCTTTGACACTCTTTGAAATTTTTACGGGTCTTTTTCAATTGCATTCGAGCCTCCGAACGGGGTGCTTGACTTCAATTGTACTTGAATCGCTGTCAAATGCCCCTAAAGGACTCGAGTTTTTTTTTATATTGGAGGGGAATCTTTTCTAAATTAGGGAATGCTTTGCAATTCAGATGTTTTTTTAAACTTTCCGAATTTAGGTTAATTATTATTATTATTGGCTTAATTGTGATTCGAGGCATAAAATTAGCTAAATAAATACTTGAATTTACGTTATTCCATACTTTAAAATTACATTGAAAATTGCTTTAATTTGGAGAATTTATTTATTTTAAGTATTTCCATGTGGCGCCAAGTTTTTTTGAAATTATTTTAATAGGGCGCCAAATTTACTGTAAATTATTCCCAAATGGCGTCAAAGTTTTTAAATATTCTTCAAAGGGCATCGAATTTAATTTAAAATATTTTAAAATGCACAAAATGTTTTTGAAATTATTATAATTTGTACCTTTATTTTAAATTATTTATAAACCGCTCCAAATTTAGTTTACATTATATTAAAATGGCGGCATATTTAGTTTAAATTATATTAAAATGGCGCCAAATTTAGTTTAAATTATATTAAAATGGCGATTCCAAAAAGAATTTTAAAGAATTCTAAAATGGCGTCGAGACATTCAAAATATATAATAAAGGCGGCCACAAAATTCTAAGTAATTAAAAATGGCGCCCAAATATTTACAATGTTTATAAAATGGCGCCCAATGGTTTGATTAAGAAATGGCGCCCAAATATTTAAAATGTTTATAAAATGGCGCCCAATGGTTTGATTAAGAAATGGCGCCCAAATATTTAAAATGTTTATTAAATAGCATAGCGCCCAATGATTTTATTAAAAAAATGGCGCCCAAATATTTAAAATGTTTACAAAATGGCGGCCAATGATTTTATTTTTTTTAAATGACGCCAATGATTCTAAATAATGTAAAAATGACGTCAAATGATTCTAACTAATTCAAAAATGGCGCCGAAATATTTATTTCTAAAGGCCATCAAATTTTGTAAATAAATCCAAAAATATTTGGATTTATATAAAATGGCGCCAAAAATTAATTAAAAATTTTCCTTCTAAATTGATCCAAACAAAAAAAATTATTGTTTATGTAAAACGTCGTGAAGTTTATCTCAACAGGTGTCCGAATGAAGAGTTAAAAATGAAAATAATTGAGTTTAAAAAAGGAAAAAGCTATATATGTGGTTTAAACGGGTTTAAAAATGTCGTCAAATGTTTTAAAATTCTTCATACACTGCAGTACAGTTGGCGTGAAAGTTATTCAAATTCTGTTGGAAATTGTCCCGAATTGATATTTAAGTAGCATTGAAATTGGCTCAAAAGTGGTGATGTGTTGAATAATTAAAATGGGATTTGAGTGGTGCGGAGAGGGGAAAATGCAGAGAGAGGAGAGTGTGGGAAATCCTGATGCATTTTACACGACAAAGGAAGGCGCGTGCATCTCTGGGGACGTGCGTCGCATTATTACATGCATTGATATCCTTGGAAGAAATAAGCCCAAGGCGGCGGAAATTTCCCACGGACGACGGTGACTCAGACTCATCGCTCTTTTGAGCGCCAAAAATTGAAAGAAAGTAATCTTCACAAATCTATATATATATATTTGTACAAAAAAACTACAAAAGAAGATGCGAAATGGGAGAAATTCCGATTCTCATACCTTTTTCCCTTCTTTTTGGGGATCGTATGGGAATAATTCCGGAGAAAGGCTTTGTCATATGTGTACGTATATAGATAATTATATTATATATGTACGTACATAGTAGGGAAAATTATATCATTGGAAGCCTACAGGCCCCGCTAATAAGCACCGAGCCCGTCATCAATCAACCGGATCAAATCTTCGTGTCAGAGGTCCGGACATGGGAAGATGCGGGCTTTAATCCCTCGTCTTAGCTAATCACGTTGACATTTGCGTCTCTTGGGACTTGTAAACCTTCGTGTTTTTCTTCATGCAGGCGGGGGTTTTTTGACTTGTGAGAGTTCTCGTCCACTCTTCACAATTTCCCCCGCTCCCAATTTCCGATTCTTTTACCGATCCTCTGCCTTTTGGCGGGGTTTTTGGGATTTGGTGGGGCAATTTTGTCATTTTTTATTGGAATTTTCAAGATTTTTAAAGAAATTTCGGGTTTTAAATGGTGTTTCCTGTTTTTTCTAATTTTTCCAGATTTTAAAATTAATTTCCCTATGTTTATTAAATACTTTTTCCTGAATTTTTAAATCCTCAATTTTTCAAATAATTTTTCTTGATTTTTCAAAAAAAATTCTTGATTTTTTAAAACCGGATTTTCTAAATAAATTTTCCGGTTTAAAACAATAAATTTTCCTGATTTTATAAATAAATGTTTCGAATTTTCTAAACAGATTTTTTGGATTTTCTAAATAAATTTTCCGGTTTTTTAAATAAAGTTTTTGGATTTTTTAAATAAATTTTTCGGATTTTCTAATCAAATTTTCCGGATTTTCTAAATAATTGCTTCAAATTTTCTAAATAAATTTTTTGGATTTTCTAAACAATTTTTTTGGATTTTCTGATCAATTTTTTTGGATTTTCAAAATAAATTTTCCGGTTTCTCCAAATAAATGTTCCTGATTTTAAAATAATTGTTTCGATTTTTTTAAGCAAATTTTTTGGATTTTCTAAATAAATTTTTTGATTTTCTAAATACATTTTTCGAATTTTCAAAATATATTTTGCGGATTTCCCCTGCAAAAGAAATACGTGGTTAGGAAAAGTAAACGGAGGATAAATTTGAATTTCATATCTTATGTATGGAATAAATTTCAATCGAAGTTTTACCCTTGCGGAGTCAGAAAAACTTTCCCTTTCCTTTCTCCACACACAATTAAACCTACACATACCTAAACATGTACTTTCTTATCCGCACGCATAGAACTTATGTATGTGTATACATACATATATAATTGACAATTATATAGGTTATATGCATATAGAATAGAATAAGGGAAAATCCTCGCCTCCCCACAATAATAATATTCTGACAAAAGTAAACTCACACCGGCACTTATATTGTAAAGCCTGAATTTAAATAACTTACCCCTGATTTCTCCTTCCTCCTCTCTTCCCCAGAAGTTTGACACCTCACAGCCTTTTCCCTTTATCGCCGCGTCCATATCCATTACTCTGCATTAGTCCACAATCGGCCTCGTTGGGACTCGGAGCGGGAAATTCTGAGTGAATGTTTCGGAAGTCACGGCGGACAATTTTACAATTTCTTCACTTTCCCTTCTTCTTCTTCTTCTTCTTTTACATCTTCCGGCCGTTCAGTTTCTATTTTCACATTCCGCAAATTGTTTTTAATATTTAGTTTAAACTTTTTTTACATTCTTATTCTGCCTTTTTTATAAATACTACAAGATTAAGGAAAATTTTGGAAAATACAAAATTTAAATAAAATACAAAATTTAAACAAAATACAAAAGTTTGAAAAAATACAAAAGTTTGAAAAAATACAAAATTTTGAAAAAATGCAAAATTTAAACAAAATACAAAATTTAAACAAAATACAAAATTTAAACAAAATACAAAATTTAAACAAAATACAAAATTTAAACAATATACAAAATTATGAAGAAATACAAAATTTTGAAAAAATACAAAATTTTGAAAAAATACAAAATTTAAACAAAATACAAAATTTTGAAAAAATACAAAGTTATGAAAAAATACAATATTTTGAAAAAATGAAATTCCTAAAAAATTGCAATGTATTGGCACGACCTTGAAAATCATGACGTAGCTTTGGGTGCAAAAAAAGCGAGGGCTGAAGGGAGAGGGGAGAAATAGCAGGAGGTAAGTTTTGTGTTCGGAGTCAAAGTTGACAAGCATAATAAGTGTCCATCTCTTTCCGAGTCCAGTCCGGTTGAGTCAATGTGTATGGAATATGTGTGTCATACATCATGTGGAAATCCAATTTCCTTCAACCACTCTGTGTCTCCCAATCTCTGCGTGTCTCTATTTCCGACTTTTCCCCTTCATAAACACACAACTCCCTCCTTTTTATTTCCCTTTTGCAATTCCGCCCTTATGTACCCACCATATGTTTTTTTGTATCTTGTTCTTTTTTTGCACTCCAGCGTATATTTTCCCATTTACAAATACCATACATGTATCCTTCCGTATAAAAATCATCAATATGTACATACTGTGTATTTCCCCATAAGACAAATACATATATGTGCATTGTCCATATAAAAACCATTGGCATTATGTACCTACTATGTATTTTTCCCATAAGCACCCAAACACTTGTATTTATATTATATGCTCTATATATTTATACACATTTACAGTAAAAAAATAAATATGTACATTCAATGTTTTTCCCTACATACAGTTTACATGTATAGTTCTCGTATATATGTCCTTGGCACTTTTGCTTTCCTTTCCTTTGCTTTGCTTTGCTTATGGGAATTTTTGTTATGGCAGGTTTTCCTTTTTTTACGGAAGAAAGATGCCGGACAGTTTAATTCGTTAAGATAGATTGCAAAGGAATACAGAGGCAAATTGCATCATCCACTGTGTTCTGCCCTTCCTTCTACAATATTCCCCTTTCATCCTTCCCCAAGGCTCTTTTCTCTGTTTAGAACCACAATATAATAATTCTTTTGACCCATGGCTCTTTTGACAGAAGCTTCCAAAATGGCGGCGGCAATTCTCAATTGTCAATAATTATCGCATTACGCTTTATGTTGCGGGCGGGACAGCAATTTCAAAATAAAAAAATTCGTTCCAAATTTTTATTCAGTTAATTTCCACTTTTAAAATTTTCCAAATTATTTTTTTAATTTAAATCCAAATTATTTTGTTGAATTTAAATCCAAATTTAATTTTTTAAAAATCCAAAATTAAAATTATTTTTAAAAAATCCAAAATTAAAATTATTTTTAAAAAATCCAAAATTAAAATTATTTTTAAAAAATCCAAAACTAAATTATTTTTAAAAAATCCAAAATTAAAAGTAGTTTAAAATATCCAAAATTAAAATTATTTAAAAAAATCTAAAATTCAAATTATTTTAAAAAATCCAAAATAATTTCAATTTTAAAAAATCCAAATTTAATTTTAATTTTAAAAATTCCAAAATTAATTTCAATTTTGAAAAATTCAACGAAAATTCTCATTTAGAAAATGTCAATTTTAAAAAAATTAACGGAATATTCTCATTTAGAAAATGTCAATTTTAAAAAATTTAACGAAAAATTCTCATTTAGAAAATGTCAATTTTAAAAAATTTAACGGAAAATTCTCATTTAGAAAATTTCAATTTTAAAAATGGCGGCAGCATTAAATGGGGAAATGTGAGATGTAAAAATCCGGTAGATTTAATAAATTTCTAATAAAATCTCGCCAATCAGCCCTCCCGGAAGAATAAATGTGAAAGTTGGAAATCAATGAAAACTCGTGGATTGTAACTCATCCCATGCAAGTGTAGCTGGGTGTGCAATAATAAGAGCATAAATTTCTTTGGAGGGAGTAAAGTTGGGGAGTTGAGCCTGAAAGGGATCCAGTCTGGTGTAATAATACGTAGGAATAATAAAACTAAAAGGTAGCAAGGAGACTGGAATTTTTCAGGGAAATACCTTGCTCTGTGCATAAACACCTATATATATGACTGCTATTATAAGAAGTACATACCTACATACATATATATGGATACACAATGTATAACGGAGAGGGTTTCGAATGCGAGAGAAAGCGTTGGTGTATATGCAAAAGGCATTTAGGACGCGGCGGGCTTTTGTACATACGCGCGTTTGTATACAAAAGGGAAGGGAAGGGGAACTCAGGGAAAAGATGAGTTTGACTATGGATGAATAGATATGAGAGATATGACAAGCACTTCTTGCATCATCTCTCCTTTTATAAATTCCCTTTTCAATTCAGTATGGATGTCAACAATAACAGAGGAGAAATCTGGGCAATTCAAATGATTTTTCCTTTATTAGGACGATGGCGAAGGAGAGCAAAATTATTTTTTCGGCTCAGACTCCGCAGCAGAGTTTCCCTTTAAAAACGTCATCATCGTCGTTTTCCATTTAAAGAGCATGGTGCCGTTTGAAATACATTGGTGTACATACTTCCATTTAATTAGCATTGGTGTACATACTTCCATTTAATTAGCATTGGTGCGCTTATTGCCATATAAAATACATGGGTGTACATATTCCCATATAAAATACATGGGTGTACATACTACCGTATAAAATACATGGGTGTACATATTCCCATATAAAATACATGGGTGTACATATTCCCATATAAAATACATGGGTGTACATATTGCTATATAAAATACATGGGTGTACATATTCCCATATAAAATACAAGGATGTACATATTGCCATATAAAATACATGGGAAGGTGTCTGCATGTAAAGCAAGGGATGTACATATGTATTGCAAATATTTAATTTTCCTCTGCTTTCTTTCCCCCTTTCTCCGGGAATCTTCCTCCGCAACTCCATCCCAAGACTTTTGTTGTTATTGATCATTCGCGTTTAATAAAAACTAAACTTTTTCCCCTTGTTTGTGAACTCTAAACGATTTTCCTTTCCCATTGATCTCACGTTTTACGTATAAATAGATATGTATACTAAATACCGAAGAGTAAACAAAGTTGGGAAATTCCTGCATGAATTCATTTTTCGGATTTGCGAATCGCATTTATTTCGGTTCCTTTTTTCTTCCGATCGCACGGGCTTATTGGAATTTGTTAATTCCTTTGGGCAGGGTAATCAATAATATTGGGCAGGTAAACTATCTGAAGATACGAGAAATAATTTGTATTTTTTAAATTGGTTGAATTTAATTTAGAAATCGGCGGGGAAATTAGAAATAATTATGAAAACTTAATTTTAGTCATAAAATGTTTTTAGACTAAAAATTGAGGAGAAAATTTAAATTCGAATTTAAATCAAATATGGTGATTCAAAATATGTAGAATTATTCAAAATAAATGTGGATAGAAGCGATACTGAATATAAAAAAGAAAGGGAAAAAGGCTAGAAAAGAATGTAGAGAAAGTTTAAAATGCATTGGGAATCACCTGAGAGAATAAATAAAATCCTGAAGATAAAAGTTGGGAAGAAGGAAAACATGGGGGGAGGTTCTATAGGAAGAGGGAACGTGAAAGGAAGAGAATTTCGGCCTCGTTCCATTTAAAAGGGATGATGCAGTCGAAAGTAATTTACTTTTTTACTTTCAACGTCGCTCTCTACCTGCAAGACTTGATTGCCCTGGGGGTGGGAAAGCTAAAGCAAGAACTAAAACCAACAAATGAAAGGGGAAGAGATGCTATCTCTTATTATTATTATTATTATTATTACTATTTTTCTTTTACTTCCTATTTCCCCACCATCTTTCCCTTTCAACTTCCATTTGACTATTTATTTACATTGTGTATACATATATACTTGTATATGATAACATTGGAGGTACATATTGCTATGTGATAACATGGTATGTACATACTACCATATGTTAACATTGCATGTACATACTACCATATGTTAACATTGCACGTACATATTGCTATGTGATAACATGGTATGTACATACTACCATAATATAACATGGTATGTACATACTACCATAAGGTAACATGGTATGTACATACTACCATAAGATAACATGGTATATACATACTACCATAAGATAACATGGTATGTACATACTACCATAAGATAACATGGTATGTCCATACTATCATAAGATAACATGGTATGTACATACTACCAAAAGATAACATGGTATGTACATACTGCCATATGATAACATGGTATATACATACTACCATGTAATAAAATCTGTGGAGTAAATCCAGATCAAGATGGAAACCTTTGTGTGTAAAAGATTATTTTTTTTAAATAAATCCGTTTGTCCCTCAAAATTTTCAGCAATAATTTTTCCCTTTGAGGCCCGAGGGAAATATAATGAAATGATAATAATTGTGCCAATATATTGAATAGGTATATGGTTTATGAATGTACAAATGGTTTTTTGCACATTTTTTATGGTTTTTGTTTATTTTTAAATTAATTATAATTTTACCCATTAGATTTAACAAGATTTTTATTTAAATTCACTCATAATTTGATGCGATATTTCACTTGATTTCAGTTAGATCCAAAATTGATTTCAGTTACAAAAAATAGTTTTGATAGCAAATAATTTTTTAATCCAATTTTTTTGTTTTGATTTAATTACGCCAAAAAATTATTATGGATTGGCGTAATTATCCTGATCGTTTTTGTATGCAGAAAATAATTATTTACTTTTGTGTGCAAAAAATGCGGTGGGAAAGATAAATAACTGTGTGCACTTCTTTATTACGGATAATAAAAACCTCAGCGTAATAAAGCTCCGTACGGGTTTCTCCTGCATGTACACACAAGTTGCTTTATTAAATAAACCAAATTAAGGAAATTGAAGCGGAGTTTAATGCAAACTCCAACCCAAATGCACTTCATTAAAAGGGAGCCGGAGGAGCAGCAGGTGAGGAAAGTCTGAGTTTAATAATTACACAGCGGCGTGTTATACAAACAAGCTTATAAATTGCAAATTGCAACGCTCACCGTTAATTAAAAAGACTGTTTAGCTAGGTTTCAGGCTCTCCAACAGCATTTTCCTTAATAAACTTACGTATATTTAAAATTGCTTTCACCTGAGGAAATAAATATCACGGATTTTCCCTCCGGAAAAATAAGTTCTATAAGGCTTTATTATTACGAGTATATAAAAATATGTACTGAGGCCATTGTATTCAGGCAATTTTTAGAAAACATGGAATATGCAAATTAGAACATTTCAATACCCGAATATGTTTTCTGCTGTATGCAAGACAAACATTTTGAGGCCTTTCCTAAAAATAACAAATATGTACTTGTATATATACATATTTACGGAGATGACTATAGTATACAACATATTTGAGGCCTTTAAATTCAAATTTAAGATTTCTACAAACATTTACACTTTTTTAAATTGATGACGCCTTTATTTTTTTAATTGTTGAGGCCTATATTTTTTTAATTATTGAGGCCTTTATTTTTTTTAATTATTGAGGCCTTTATTTTTTTAATTATTGAGGCCTTTATTTTTTTAATTATTGAGGCCTTTATTTTTTTAATTATTGAGGCCTTCATTTTTGTAGATTATTTATTGAGGTTTTTAGTTCAAAATTTATTTATTAGACCCTTGGTTTTAAAAAATTGCTATTGTGGTCTTAGTTTCAATAAACTGTAATTGAAGGCCTGTATTTTTAAATTAGTATTAATTTCTTTGTTTAAAAAAATTGTTATTGAGGCCTTTATTTTTTTTAATCATTATTCAGCTTTTGTTTAAAAAACTTCTTATACGAGTTAATATAAATAATAATGAGGTCGTTATCCTCAACATTTGCTAAAAAAATTCAGAAAACATTTAATTGAGGCCTCTATATTTTAAAATATTTACTGGGACGTTTGTATAAAAAATAATTTTGAGGCCTAAATTGTATAATATAATTTTGAGGCAATTAGCTTTTCTTTTTTTTAACTTTTAGAGGCCTTTAAATAAAAAGTATTTAAGGAGGCCATAATATAATGTTAAACGCACAGAGGAACCTCAAAATCCCTCGGAACTACAAGTGGTGCGGAGAGGTGTGGAAAAAAGGATTATGGGAATCACGGGAATCATTTGGGGAATCTCATCATATTTAATGAGGCTTAGGGTGCGCAAATAATTAATGGAGTTAGAAGCGGTATGTAAAAGCACAACTCCCCTCTCCGTAAATGGTTTTATAAATGTCATAATAAATGGCTTTGTAAATAGTTTGAGTTTTCCATGGAAAATATGCTCAAGTTTTATATGAAAGGAATAAGGTTCCACACATGAGGGATGAACCGTGGGAATGGGAACCAAGGATTTAATGAGGGGAATAAAAATAAAATGAGAGCTGTGGAATTCCCTAAATTTGTCCGTTTGGGGTTTTTAGCCGGATTTGGTATGTGAATATGGCGGGGGGGATGGGATGGGGTAAATAAAGCGGAGGAAGCATGGAGAGAGACAATAATTATAGACAACAAGAGTGGAAAATAGAGAAATAATAAGAGAATTTTAGAAAATGACGAAGTCCGCCGGCACCAGCCAAAGAAACCATTTCCCGGACTTTTCTCCTCTCTTTGTAAATATTATTACTTTGCGATGAATGCTCGGCGGTCGCTGAACAATATTTACATATATGGAGCTTTATTTCGTCAGTATTCACCAAAAAGTTGGACTTTGCCGTGGCTAAAATATCCATAGTTCCGCATGACAAACATTCGTAAAAGCCCTATCCCTATCACTCATCCCGTTTTATATTTGGCCGGCCTCAGCCCTTTAGAATTTGTCAACACAGATGAGAAGCTTTTTAATCCCATAATAAATACTGTACATCCACAATCCGGACTATTCAAAGGCCCATATAGTAATGACATTGATTTGCCGGAAGGAATTGCAAAGTTGAGTTTCGGAGTCGCTAATAATCCAACTCCAAACTCCATCGTTCGCTGGGTTTCCTCCAGTTTTCGGCGGTTTTGTGTACTTTCCTCTACTCTACTTTACTTTACGTACGTACACATTCTGCATTTATTTACGTAACTTGGTCATGTATATGTACGTACACACATTAGGATTGGGTGGACGCTAATAGAACACACAAAAATGCAAAATCATGCTCTCTGGCTCAGTTTCTGCATTTTCAGGCTGAAATTCTTGAAATTGGAAGCTCTTCATTATTAATCATGAGCGTGGGGTTTCTTAAACAGCTAAAAAATTATAAAAAAAAATATTTAAATTTTTGAAAAATATTATTTAAATTCTTCAAAAATTATTTAAATTCTTGAAAAATTATTTAAATTCTTTAAAAAAATATTGAAATTCTTTAAAAAATATTTAAATTCTTGAAAAAATATTTAAATTCTTGAAAAAATATTTAAATTCTTGAAAAAAATTTAAATTCTTGAAAAATATCTAAATTTAAAAAAAAAGTATTTGAATTTAAAAAAAAATAATTAGAAATAAAAAAATATTTAATTGATAATAAAATTTAAAATAATTAAAATAGAAATAATTAAAATTTAAGAAAATATTCACAATCCAAATTGAAAAAAACAAGTAAAAAATTCTAAAAATCCTGATTTCGGAAACTAATAAAACATTAATTTTTTTAAAAAAATCCTGATTCCGTAAACAAATAAAGCAATAAATCCAGTGTAATTAAACGGAGTAATTAAACCTGTAACCCGGAGGAGGAAATTCGTCATCATCGGAGCGTTTGGTCGGACTGTGGTGGGGGGAGAGGGACAGGAGGGGAATATGAAAAGAGATGATGATGACATGGATAGTGGGAAGGTATTTTTTCCCCTTTATTTTTTGGCTCCCACATGGGGAGCATATAGGGGCTATGTAATGTATAGGATAGGATATTTATGACCCCCCTAAATCATCATTTCTTGGCAGCCTCTGTCCCTCTCCTAATGTTTAATGTATTACGTGCAACGTTTGAGCCCAAGTGCCACTTGTAATGCTCGCAACACATTTTCAACATACTCGCCTTTATAAGCTCCCCGGAGTAAATAACGTGGCTGTTGTGTGGGAGCTTCGAAATTTTGCTAATCTGAACATCATTGCTTGTGTGTTATTATAATGATCATACAAGGTTATATTATATGACCATCGCACTATTTCCCCCGCTCCTGCCCTGGCTCCTGCTCACTTATCGGCCATGTAGTCTTCCCGCCATCATCATCCCTCCCTCCCGCACACAACAAGTTAGATAGATAGCCTTTGACACGATTCACGTCCCCGAAATTAGACAAGTCATCAACCACAGGGCTTTCATCACCAAGCGTTCCGGTGGTCCCTCCAGGAATTCCGGATACAACAGCAACTGTCACTGATTTCCCCGCGCTGCTGTCCCCCAGTCAAACGAGAATTTCTTGGGGACACGAAATCCAAAGAAAAAAATCCTTTGGCATTAAATGCCATGAATACTTGCCATTGCCACACGCACATTTCAATTATTTAGCGTCTCTGACTTTGATGTACGCAGGGTTAATTAGGTATGAACATCAGGATTGCGATTTGAAATTCCAATGTCCCTTTATAGGCTTTGCATCGATGAAAAATCATGTTTTGCATCGATGAGCATGAATTTATTTGTCAAGATATTTAGATAATTTAATGCGACAAAGGAATTGTTTTACATTTGCGCATCGATGAGCTTTTCTAAAATTTTGTTGCATCGGTGAAGATATTTTTAAAATTTCATTGCATCGCGGTAAAGATATTAAAATATTTGATTGCATCGGTGAAGATTCTGTTTAAGTCGATTAAATCGTTGAAGATTTTATGCAATTTGATTGCATTTGGAGATACTTTTTATAAATTTCATTGCATCGGTCAAGATATTTACAAAATTTGTTTACATCGGTGTAGATTTTTGTAAATTTTGATTGCATCGGTGAAAATGTTTTGGAAATTCGTTTGCATCGGTGAAGATTTAAAAAATATTGATTGCATCGGTGAAGATTTTTTTCAAATTTCATTGCATCGGTGACGGTTTTTGAAAGATTTTTTTACATCGGTGGAGATTTTTGTAAATTATGATTGCACCGGTGAAAATCTTTTAGTTCGTTTGCATTGGTGAAGATTTTTTAAAAATTCGTTTGCATCGATAAAGATTTTTTACTAATTGCTTTACATCGGTGAAGCTTTAAATATCTTGTAGAGATATTTGAGATTCTATAATAATTATTTTCCTTTGATGGAAAATACTTCATAATTGTTTTGCATCGATGAAGAAGATTCATTTTTTTTCTTGAGCAAAAATATATAATGTATTCCGATGTAAAAATGTTTAAGAAACTTAATTGATTCGATAAAGGTTTCAGTAATCAAAAAGGTTTCAAAGTGCTAATTAAGCAGATAAATGAACGATGTTAAATAATTCCCATCGATGTAGGATTCCAAACTACTCTGCATCGACGAAGCCTTATATAAGTCAATGCCACTAAATATAGAATCGATTATATACAAGTTTCCCATTAATTTGGCATCGATGTAATGACTGGAGTAATTGAGCCCCGCTGAAGAATCTTAAATTGGAAGACTCCCCAAGGAACGACAAAAACATCTTGAAATGCCAAAACATTTATAACTATTTTAGAAATGTGAAAGGAAGGCTCACGTCAGACTTGTTAAGAAAAAGTCAAATAAGTTTTACATCGCCGAAGGGATGACAAACAAATTCAGGGGGCTCAGGTTCGGAGGATATAGTCAGATTTCTTCGAAAAAAGAGCTCCGCTATACCATAAGCAAATTCTTATTATTGAGGCAGGCAGGAGGGCCTAAAGTTTTGGAATTCCTGGAGTGAAGTGGGGAATTCGTAAGATTCATGGAATGAAATCCATAAAATCTGCATAATTATACGTATAAAAACATATGAGAATAGGGCGAGGCTTGTAGAGGGGGAGAATTGATAGCGGAGGTAACACATTACGTCGTCCTCAGAGAAGAGATGAAGCTCTTGTTCGGAAAGGAGGATCGAATTTGTAGCGGAGCATTCCAAAAATGTGCAAAAATGTATCGACTCACAGGAATTCCCTTTCTATCTATCTGTATTTTTCCATATGGCGTAAAAGTATTATGTAATTATATATTGCAAGGAGGCCGGGAACTTCAGTGACAGTCAATAAGTAGAAAAATTGGGCTATTATGCTTGATCGAATGTACAGTAAGTAATAAAGCTTATGGAAGGGAATTTCCTTTTTTGAGGGATAGACATGCTCATCGTCGGAGCGTTGAGTTGGAGAAAATCGAAAGGAATGGGAAAATGTAAGTGGAGTTGCTAAGTGTAAATTCCAACTACAACTTTTTTGTTTCTCCTTCCACAGAAACCCATAGACACACACTAACCCCCTTACACACACACACACACACACACACACACAAAAGTTGAGACTAGAGAGAAAATTTTAGATTGAAAACTTGTGTCGGTTAGCTCTCTCAGATGACGGCAACTCTCACTTTAGCTCCGTAAAATATTCATACTATTTTCACTATATGCTACAAGTCCCTGGGTCCCGGAATTGAACCCCTGAAATGCCAATTCCATTCATGTCTTCATATTATACCTTCGCCTTCAATATCCTAACTTGACAAGGGGAGCGGGCTCAATATCACAATTTTATTCAAGTTTCTTAATAAAAAAATCGAGAGAAAATTTAAGAATTTAGGGAAAGCGGCGGACACAAATCTAGATTCAATTTCGGAAACTCAGTGTATAATTAAATACGGGCAGTATAAAAATATTATCTATACTTAATTAACAAATTATTAAATTAAATTTTTAAGTTTCAAATGTGAAATTAAATTAAATTATTAAATAAAAATATTAATTAAAATAAAAAAAATATTACGGACTGACAGACTGACGAGCCCACCTGTCGCAAAAAGCTCCAGGACGCGACGCGACCCTAACAAGCAGTATGAGATTACTATGTAATAGTATATTGCGTAACAAAAATATGTAAAAGCAGCACATAAATATATATAGCGTTGATATTAAAGACCTCAATCTCTATAAAATACAAACACGCACGACAGGATTGTGTCTCCCTGAACTGAACGCAGTGAAAGTATAAAAAAAAAAGATAATAAAAAAAAGTGAAATTTGTAGACCCGACAGCACTAGGATTGTCGACTTTAAGAGCTTAACTGAGCAAAATTGGCAATATTGGCTCATATTTTTTAGTAAAAATCGTAATTTTATCCAGGAGGAGTAGCTCTATTGCAGAAGCGAAAAAAGCCTGGAGCTCCTTTCCGTTTCTTTTTCCGGACCATTGGGAGCACTGCCTTAGTGAAGGCACAAAAGTCACTGTATGGGGTATTTTTTCCCTTCAGCATCCTGCCTTGGTGAACTTGCTGTATATTTTCCAAAGAGAGAGAGAGAGAGAAATGGAGTGAAAGAGTAAAAGAGAGAGAGAGAGGGCCAGAGCGAGATAGATACTGGAATGAAAGTGATCTGTTACCCAATATATTTTACCGGTGTAGATTTAACGTTTGGATTTTCGAGGTCTGTAAGCTTACGGTTTGTAGGTTTACCGTTTGTATTTCTGTAGGTTTAACGTTTGTAGCTTCTGTAGGTTTAACGTTTGTAGCTTCTGTAGGTTTAACGTTTGTATCTTCTGTAGGTTTAACGTTTGTATCTTCTGTAGGTTTAACGTTTGTATCTTCTGTAGGTTGCACGTTTGTATTTCTGTAGATTTAACGTTTGTATATTCTGTACGTTTAACTTTAGTATTTCTCCAGGTTTTACGCTTGTATTTCTGAAGGTTTAACGCTGTTTTTATGTAGGTTTAGCGCTATTCCTGTAGGTTCCGCTTTCGTATTTCTGTGGGGGTTTAACGTCCCTATTCCTGCAGGTTTACCATTCGGATTTTCTATAAGTTGTCCTCCGTACCTCTGTAGCTTTGACGTTCGGCTTTCGGCGTGTTTAACGATTGTATATCCGTCGTTTCAACGCTGCAATACATTAAGAGACTATTATGTACATATATTGTAATGTTGCTAATGTTGTATCAGCTCATATAGTAGCGTTGACTGTGCGGAACATACCGAAATAGACTTACAACCACAGGATTTTTTGCACTTGTACACATCAGAGATCAGTGGATACAATTCAGTGCGTTTTGCTTCTGGAGTTGTGGATTTTGATACTTTACTACACACAGGAATGGCTGGATATATCTTCTGCAATGCTTTAAGGATCCTCATAAGTGTGGATTCGGAACGATTTCTTGACAGAGAGGCTCTATCTGTGCTTACAGGGCTTCGCCGTCAATTTTATTGCACGCACTTTTCATTCTTCATAAAAAATAATAACACACAATTTCTCAAAAATGTACGCGGGAGCGTAAGCCGAGAGCACATATATCGTCGGCGAAGGATCCCAAAGTACTAATTTCTATATCTTACACACAGAAATTGGTACTTTTTGATACTTCAATGACCATATATAGTTCTATATAGTGCAGGAAGGGTTGGGATTCAAGTCGCTTTGAGGAGGCACGGCTCTTTATTTCCTCACGGCTAATACACTGCAGATCTTCTAATGCTGTACGTATATTGGACGTCATCTCATCTCATGTCATGGTGCATTAACTGGAAATTGTATATATAAATATTAGGACGTGATGAATTTCTGTTATTCTTATAAATGTGGATTTTATATTAACCGTATAATTCTTGTATTGACGTTGAAGAAGGAAAAAAGTTTAATTTTATATCTCTATTTATGTAGTAATTTATAGTTGAGTATTTACACAATTCGTATGAATATTACAATAATGTTAACTGTTGGATTCTCCAATGGCCATTGCAGAATTGTAGGATTATGTACATTGCATGTAGTGCAGTTGGGGCTGCCCATTATATCAACAGTTGACTGTGCAAAATTGCAGTGTAAACTGTTATATTGTTGGTTTAGTTCAGTAATCGCTTATGGGCACCTTGGGTTCCTCCGACCAAGGTGTGTGTATCTTCCTGTAAAAAGGCCATAAACCCCGACTCTTCCCAGTTGACGCGAAGTTCCAGTGTGTAGTACGATAATAATAATAATAAGGCCGAGCTCACAAAGTAAATAGAAAAGTGGAAGAGCTTTTGTGGAGATGCTTATAACAGATATTATGAGATGGGCAGATGGCCGTCCTGCATAGTTACAACAATTGAAGAAAGGGAATTTTGGTAAGACGTACATACTTAAAAAATACTGAAGCACACATACTTAAAGGTGGATGAACCATACATACTTAAAAAAGATGAAGTATACATACTTACTAAAGATGAACTATACATACTTACAAAAGATGAACTACACATACTTACAAAAGATGAACTATATATTATACTTCCTAAAAATGAACTATACATACTTATTGAAGATGAACTATACATACTTATTGAAGATGAACTATACATACTTACAAAAGATGAACTATACATACTTACTAAAGATGAACTATACATACTTACTGAAGATAAACTATACATACTTACTAAAGATGAACTATATATACTTACTGAAGATGAACTATACATACTTACTAAAGATGAACTATACATTACTTACAAAAGATGAACTATAAATACTTAAAAAAGATGAACCATACATTCTTAAAAGAAATTCGACCATACGTACTTAAAAGAGAGAATCACACATACAGAATAGAATGAAGGATACATATTTAAAGGAGAATCTAGGTGAGACGTACATACTTATACAATAAATCCTGACTGGAAACGAAACAATATATAAATTCAGACGGATGGATGAAGTTGGCCTAAAATGAAGAGGGAAGTCATTCGTTTCTTCCAGTGCATGAGCGACGATTTTTGACCAAGTGGGCCTGTGTACCGAGATGAATTTTCCGCCCCATGTGAATCCAAGTCAGGACAGGATTCGGGCACCAAATAAGAGTCCAGAGGCCGAGCCATTTGTATCCACTTGTATGCTATGGGGACTGAAAGCTCCATGAAGAAAGTGAAAATAAAAATGACAACGGCTATTCACTTGATTTTCCATCCTTCGCCACCACCACACAACCCTCCTTTTAACAGTTCCAACGCTCTCATACATCTATTTTCCTTTTCTCCACGATCTTTTCCTGTTTTTCTTTTCTGTTGCATAGCTTTCCCTTGTACTTCGAACTCTCTTGCTCTTACTCCGAATCTCTTTTGCCTTACTTCGAATATATTTTGTTTTATTTCGAGTATCTTTAGATATACATACTTTGAACATCTTCTGCCTTAAACTAAACTTCGAACATCTTCTACCTTATACTTCAAACATCTTCTGCCTTATACTTCAAACATCTTCTGCGTATAGATACTTCGACATTACATAGCTAGATCCTGCTGTCCAATATTCCGTCGTCTCCTTCTCCGTTTTCTCAGGACGCCCTGGCGTATTTATATTCCGATTCATTTTCCTTTACTGTGAGGTATTTTCTTGTAACTTCGATGCATCTATTTTGTGTGTTTCAATTCATTTCGATTTATTTCCTTATAACTTTGATGCATTGCTTGTCTTATTGGTATATAGACATACATCTTGATGAATCACAGTACCCCGATGCATCCCCGAATTTCAACTGTAGAGCCTCAACCTCCGAGAAAGTATTTGATGAGAAGGCTGGAGTTTGTAACTGGAAAATCAAAAACCGAAAAGCAAACAAGCTATAAGTAATTTCATCAAATAAGGAGGTCCAAATATACTGAAAACACATATATCAAGATAGTTTTAGCATGTCATTTCATCATATATTACAAGGAGAGCGGCGGCGTAGACCGAAGGCCAGAAGGTCTTAATACCGTAGGAAAAAGTTAGTTTTGTTTGATTTCTGCATACTATTCCTGCTCTCTGACAGCCCCACAATCAGTCTGAAAGAAGCGCTTTGTTCGTGCATGAAGAAATTTTTTCGAGGAATGAAATTGATGCTCGAGTTTTTTTTTCGTCTACAGCTTCATTTGTCGATCTCTCTCCTCTCTCTCTCGCGATCTCTCTCTCCCGATCTCTTATAGACTCCTCGCTTCAGTATCATCTTCTAATTCGGGAATTCGGATGCTCCACATAAAGGAACCACTGAAAAAGAAGACGATAGAAAAATGAATACAATTCTGTTTGCTTCCTCTGTTTTCCTCAGCTAGATTCTCTCTCTCTCTTTCTCTAGTCAAATTGTTTGTATTGATTTCGCTTCCATACACTAAAATACGGGCAAAACTTTTTACGACCGAAATTTAACAAACTAACGAACCAAGCAACAGCTTTTGAATCCACAACACAAATATAGTATACCACACTATACTGATTCCCATTAGTTCATTCGTCATCCTGCTCTATATTTTTCAATTATTTTTCACAGCTTTCCTTTCAAAGAATGTAGAGATCAATGGCAACTGCCATTTTTGGTGTTTTTATTGGTTGGTGGAGACATAAAGTAATTTCAAAATATCAGTCAGCTCTATCATTAAGATCTGTTTGCTAATTTGTGAGTTGATTTTTGTAGAGATGCTTTCTTGTACATAAATTTCTATTATACGCAATGGATCTATTTTCTTAAAATAAGCTTATAAAATTCCTAAAAAATATTAGCAACCATGAAAATTAAGGAACAAAAACTATGCAAAACGGCCATTTAATTTAACTCCGATATTCCGAACTCGCTCGAAACTATCCCCAATACTAAAACAGAATAAGGACAAAACTCATTTTAAAATCTGTAAATTACATGTATACTTGACTTTTGTTGATCTAGCAACTTAGATTCAATAAATAATAATTATGATCAAGCATGTCAGTGGATCTGTGATCATTGATCAAGAGTTTAAGTCTTTTAAATAGTTGATCAAGCAAGTTAGATTCAGTAAATAATAGTTTGATCAAGCGGGTTATTAGATTCTGTAACTTGTTGATCAAGTTAGCTGAGTCCCTGGAAGGGTTGATCAAGGAAATTGCGCTCTAAGGGGTTTTAATATCTGTGATGGCGCATCAAAAAGTAATTAAGTTGAAGCATCAGAAGCGTTTGTGAATGTTTGACAATATTTGAGTTGCTGCTCTGTATATGTATATTATGAAGAAATCAGGTTGTGAAATAGAATTGAATTGCGAGCAACGTTAATTAACCTTGTATACTTTGATTTGTTTCGTAGGTAAACAGAATGGAACTACAAGGAGCCTAAATGGAAGGGATCCGGACAATCGGTTAACTTGAGGAGGTTTCATTCAGACTGAAGAGATGACAAGATTTGGTTGAAGAGGGTATGAAATCAAAATTGTGTTTCTATATTGCATATATAGTAGCTTCTAAACTGAAGAGAGGTATTTGTTGTAAATATGGAAGAGTGCTTCTGTATAAGACATTTTGTGCTTATATACATTAAACAATATAACAATGTGTGCTTATTTATATACCTATATGACAACAACAACAACAAGTGTGGTTTGTATATGACGACATTCATATATTCGACAGTGTATAATATATTTACATATATCATCTGTATACGTAGGAAAGATTCTCAAGTGGAACATCATGATTTTAGATCACGAATTATTGTCGGTAATTAAGTCTCTAAGTATACACACGCAATTCTCTCAAGTATTCTCCTTGGAAATATGTTATATTTTAGGATGTAAGTAGTTTTAATAGTATATACACATATAAGTAGGTTTAGGTTAGGAAGATCGTTTCAGTGTAATACTCTCGGATATATTTGTTGATGTTTTGTATATGTCTTTGGATCAAGTTTCGCTCTAAGAATCAAGTTCGAAGCATCGGGTCTCAAGAAATAATACTCGTAGTAAGATTGAATGTGTGTCTAGTGTGCTTGTACCTATCATGTTCGTGTATATATTCTATGTTTGGGTTAGTTTATGTGTACCTTTCTCTTGTCTTTGAGTGTTCTTATAGCGTTTGCGTATCCAATCCTGTCCGGCTTTCTATGTTTTCCCCGAATATTTCGAGTACGGCACGAGTGTAGATAAGCAACTTTCTGTTCATCAAATTTTGCGGTAACATTGACGAGACATAATCTTTTTGGTCGGGGAATCATGTTATATCGATGTAAATATATATACCGAGGTCTTGGCATATGTCATAGATACACAGTAGACATATACCATATGTTCGCAATGGATATCGAAGTCTGGAAATGCTGTACGATGTTCCACTCCAGACTGGAAATGCTCTACAGATACAGGATTTTCTCCTCCAAGTCTTGAAAGTTATATAAGATTCAACTACCAGTCCTGAAATGCTTTATAGTTTTCAGGAGATAGCAAGGTCTTGAAATGCTCTATGGTTTTTAGCTGATACCGATGAACAAGTCTTGAAATGTTATATGGTCTTCAAAAGACATCCAAGTCTTGAGGTGTAATAAGGTTCTCTACAGATACCCGAGACCAAATGTTATAGAGACCTGGAGGTCCTGCAGCGTTATAGGGATCCGGAGGTCTGAAAACGTTGTGCAGATCTTGTGATCTTAGAATTTCATCGTAGGGATGTGTTATATACATACAGTATGTAATAGACCTACCTACATATGTAAGTAATCATGCAATGTACCCAATCATGTAGGTATCGAAATGCTGTAGGGATCCGGAGGTCTTGAAATGCTGTGGAGATCGGGAGGTCCTGAAATGTTCTACACTAAAGGATCGGAAGGTTTTGAAATGTTATAGAGATCGGGAGATATAGAGTGGAACTACCGCACTCCATTACATTCGCCATGGCAAATGCCAGCAGGTTCTCGAGTGAATTTAGTACAGGCTATTTGTGTTCACAATTGCCACCGAGAGACCTTTCCAGTTAATTTAATTAATTGTGAACATCACAATAATACCTTCGTGACAGTCTTTGAATTTAATACTAGAAGTTACCAACTGTTTTTCATTTTATCTGTTGTCCGCCCGACAGTTTTGTAAGAGACTCTTGATGAGACTTTTTATAACGCTCCAAAGACCCACATTCTGAGGCCGAATGTTCCCATCCGGACATAAACTGGAGGAACCCTAAGTTCTGGTGAGAATCCGCTCCTGCCGTTCCTATTCTATGTATGTTCCCTCCGTCTCGGGCTTCAGGAATAAAGGAATTTCCAGTTTGCGTTCCCTTTGGTGAGAGTGAGAAGGCCATGGGAAGGCTTCTTCAGCTCTTCATGTTCCACTTGGAACGAAGACCAAAGGTTCTTGATGTCGCTTGAGGTGCCAACTTTTAACACAAGAACGTCACAGAGCTCCGAGTCTTAATGAGAATAAGAGAGGATTGTCTCGTTCCAGTCAAAGGAAAACGCACTTAATATCTACAAAGGCAGCAGCTGCGACTGTCGTTTTGCTATTATTGTCAAATGTCTCCCACCATTGTCTCTTGCATTTCCTGATTCATGACGGAAAATCCCCGCTGAACAAGTATTCCTACACTTATGCTTTCTGGAATTTATGTCTTTCCTCGTCATTGTTTCACTATCCGGGGACTATTTTTTGACTGTAATTATTCCTAAAGGTCTCCTTTCCCGAGGAAATTAGTCAGCGGGAAAGCCCAGTAACTTCTGTAACAGTTAATTAATAATCGAGGCTATTGGCACTTATTATTATCTTCTTATCGTTCCTAAACGCTCGGCTCTTCTCATCCAGTTTGCTCATTTTGTCACATCTTCTTCTTTTTCTTCTTCCTCTTCCTCTGTGCTCCTGTCATCCTTTTTCTCTGACTCTTCCTAATATGTTTCTAAATTAGTTAATTATTCCATGTCTCCCATAACGTTTCTAGGTATTTCATATGTCCTTCATTTTGTTTCTACTACATATAATTATATATAGTTACTCCATGTCCCTCATAATGTTCCTAGATTTATTCCATGTCCTTCATTTTGTTTCTATACTACTAAAGCTATTCCATGTTTTTCATAATGTGTTTCTCGATTTTCCTTGTCCTTCATACTGTTTCTACTTTCTCCCTTAATGGTTTTACTTTATCCTTCGATTAGTTTACCCTTGAGTGTTATAGTGTTATTAGTCGTCTACCTTTCTATATTTGTTTTTCATGTATCCGATTCAGGGAGTTGCTCTCGTGTATCCTCCAAAGTTTAGTTGTTTCCCATGGTGTTATCCGCGTGTATATATGTTGTTGCTCGGAATTCTTCACATGTCAGTCTTTCTCATAACCTTCGTGACGCTTAGTAATTGTATGTCAGTTGTAATAAGTGTGAATGTTCATTCTAGTTTCGTTGTTCTAATCCTCGGTCCTTGTATATTAGTATAGTGTGTATAGCTCACCTCTATATAAATTATATGTTGACGGTATATTAGATGTACTATAGTACAATAGTTATAGTCCCGTTGGTTTGAGTCAAGTGTGGATGTTCATGTATATGTGAAAACTCTATACAGTACAATCATCGACCAAAAATAATTATGTAGGGAGTGTCTATCTTCGATATGGCAAAAAGTAGTCTCGGTCTCATACTGTAAAATAATAAAATATTTAAGGAATCAATGTCATCTGCAGTGCAGACGTTTGCTTTCAACGTTGGTTTCCACATTACCTAAAAAGATTGAAAAATGTGTATGTGTGTCTACTATTACTTGGGATATGTATATAAGTATCCTAAGAGCACTTAAGGAATAAAAGCCTGCGAGGAGTAAAATATAAGTACGGTTAAGCATTTAAGTCCTAAGTATTACATTTAAGTGTCTATATAACTCCTGAGTATTAAGGAACATTTAAAAATTGCAAGTACAAGAAGAAGAACTGTAAAATAATATAGGATAGGAAGCGTTTTCACGCGAGTAAGTATTACATATAACTTTATAAATACTATATTATATATAGTATGATATATTGGATGGCTATATGTAGTACATATATTTGTCAGATTATTAACTCTATATATATATACTCAAGCATTTCTAGGAAGACGTTATATTTTAAGCACCACGATTATACATTTTATAACACTACTATAAAGCTAATTATTTTAAGACAATGTACATTTACGTCGGCTTCAGTCTACACTACCAGTGATGTATGAATCTTATGAAAGTGGGCTTGTAAGTAATTTTACTACATCGTGTCAGATTTTTAAGTCCAGTATTTTCAAGTCTTTTGTATAAAAGAGGTTTGTGTACTATGGTGGTTAAATGGATGAGATAAGCTAAAGCTTTACTAAATGTTCCAATGTTCCCCTCGTCCAGTGAAAAAAGTGTGCATATATGCACTCCGAAGCTTGTGCTTGAATGGTTACCTAACAATTAGTAAATGGGAGAGTCATTTTGAAAATATTCTTGAAAAATTAATTCACCTCTCTATCTGAAAACCATAGGACCAGCTGAGAGATATTCCCACGTAATAGCTGAAGTTACTCTTTTTTAATAAAAATCAAAACAAAAATTAACATTAAGGTTAACATAATGGTACGTTCTGAAGTAACAAAATTACCCGGAATAACATAACGTTATTAATAATCAAATTGGAATAATTAAAATTTAAGTTTCACATTGCCCCAGTTATGAATTATATGTCTACAATATATATCTACAATACATAAGTCAGGAAGTTTACGCTAATAATGTTATTATTAATTTAATAGAGTAATTTTCCTCTTTAAATGTCGTAAAAATATAAAAATCGTAAAACTTTGGTGTTAATCATTGTATTGATGTTCAAAATAGTATTTCTGATAATACATAAATTTACACAATATTAAAAAGAGCTAATAATACAAATTAGAGTGAATTATAAGGTTTGATGTTATATAATCTTGTTATATTCAACATAACAATAAGTGTATAGGAATTAAATACGATATTTAAAAAAACTTATGCTTTTGGGATGAAAAGAAACTGAATTTGAATGGTAACGGCACATGTGATACAATTTGTGAGATTGTTTTAATGTTGTTCTGTCAACGTTATTTATAATATATGTACATGTGCTAAAATAAATTAATGAATTACATAATTATATAATTAATTAAGTTATTTACAATTAATTAAAAAATTATTTAAATGATTATGAGCAGGTGTAGCACGTTTTGTCTTGAAAATGTTATATTATATAGTAATATATGTATTACACCTATATTTTGTCTCTTGCATCTTGTTGTTGTTTAATTGTTAATTGTTGTGCATTAATTATACAGTCGGTTATGGAAATTAATTAAATGTAAACTCAATAGAAACACATACTAATTTAAACATGACAGCAACTTTTGAAGATCGCCTGGGAATTACTCATATAATGTACTAAACGAGTTCATTACACTGCCGATACGACAAATTTTGGGTTTCTTCATTCGGTGTGAAGTTTGTGTCAAGTTTAAATTGATGAATGTAATCCTATAGTCGCCAGGTAAATTATATGTTCGAAATTGTTGGAACGGAAGGTGCTTGTCCAGGAAGTTGTTGGTGTTGTTGTATGTGAACATTTTATTTAAAATACCATTACTAAATATTTATACTCCCCTGATGTTTGTAATTTCAAACGTTGTTGTTTTCATTGAACATCTTTTGAATAGAGATCGCAACTATTCATTCAAAGATACACTATATACTATTTGACATGAAATTATTAAGTACATCATAAGATTGTTGTAATAATTAATAATTATTGTTGTAATTATGAATTGTGTTTTTCTGGTGAATATTTTCGTAAATAATTGACGTTCTTAAGTATTAAATATTGTGATATAATTTTTTTCAACAACTAGTATACTATAGAGCCCCAAGGTATACTAGTTGTTGAGAATTCCGACATGGAATAATTTTTAAGGGCTATGCTATATGTACATATATATATATATATAAATATAAAAAGTAAATTTACATTTAAATGTACATTTAAACAATATGGCGTGTGATTGTGACTGGAGGTGCTCGGATGAGTTTGAAACCGTATAAAGGGACTTTGTGCTATACTTAATTATAGGATATTAAAATCGACGTAAAATTAATTAAAACTTTATAAGTGTTATTAATAATGTCTATATATAGAGATTACTATGAATATGTAACTTATTACGTGGAATGTTCTAATATCTAATAAATATAAAATTGTATTGTAACGTTATCTCGCGTTAATTAATTATTAATAAATAAAATAAAATAATAATAACATTTGTAAATGTACGTGTAATATTATTGTATTATTGTAATTTACAAATTAAAAATTCCTATATCTATATACAGCTCCGTAATATATATAGTGACGCTTAAAAAAAATCATGCTTATAAGAAATCATATCTATTGTACGTTTTTCAAATGAAATTCTTTATGTGTAAATGGAAATATGTGTATAAACATATATTAATATGATATTGTCGTAAAATAAAACCTAATTTACATTCTGACAGTGTGTACCTTGAAAAATTATGTTTTATTCCTTGAATTTCAACATTCTCTGCACCTACGAACACCTGCCAAAATATTTTAAATAATTTGCCTTTTATCTCTTTTCTTGGAATTGGAAATCCAATTTCCCCAAAGTACAAATAACAACTGCTAATAATTATATCCCATATTCATTCATCTAATGTATAGCGGTAACGGTGTGACCGTGTTACTCGGCTTTTAATTACTTGCCTTTTCCCTGGAATTTTTCGTACTACACGTCATCAAATAAAATTTAATTTCAGCTCACACGACTGCTGCCATCGAAATGATCCGCGGGTAGAGTTGATTTCCTGACCCACTGCAGGGATTGAGCATCTTCTGTATTAACTATACCGCCACATCCACGAGTACCTCCAGCCCTGTAATCTATTGTTTACTCTGAAAGCATAAACGAAATGAGCTTGGGAGATGACTCTCATCTGCAATAAACTCACTTCGCCCACCGATAAGCAAAATAAAGCTCCATAGGTGGACAAAGACCATCGTTGAGGGTGGATGTAAAAAGTGGTGTTGTTATTAATTAAATTCGTTAATAAGATAGACGTTGTTGAACTCCTGTGCATACGTCGGCATTGATGAGGAATGAGGACGAGAGGCTTCATAGGTAACGCATATAAGTAATTAATGTTATGATGACCTACCGGGAGATTGAACGTGGAAATCTACATAAAGGCTGGTAGATTATCCGCTGAAACATCCGTCAGCACTTCCATTCATACCTCATCTCATAAAACCGGAAGGGAAATCAAGCGTCGTTGGGCACAGCAGGGGAATTGTGTAGGAGATTGATTCCGAAAAGAATAATGAAATCTGACGTGAATGCTGCGAATCCTCACATGGAGGTCGGAACAGTGGAGGAGTTTTGAGACCGAAGGGAAAACAAAACATTGAATCGAGCAGGAGTGATTTTAATATTGACCAACAAGCCTTTATTGTGTTAGGGAATAACGCTCATCTATGAAATTAAAACCGGAGGACAGTCCTGCAATAAACCCAAAACGTTCCTCCTCGCTCACTACCGGTCTGCATATCGGAGATAAATTTGTGTTAAGGGTCCGACGACTCCGCTATAAGCCGCTATATCGTTAATATTGCTTTGAATATGCCGGATTATATCGAGTATATCATCAATATTACTTTCACTTCCCCATTATAACTACTACAATACTGGTAATAATGCATTGACTTTAACAATATATCGTCTACACGGATAAAATTCTCGGCTTTAACACCATATATCACCTATACACCGGTAATATCGCATCGGTAGTTCAGAAGTATGATCTCTATATATACACACCGGTAATAATAGTGCATCGAGATCGAGTCGAACAATATATCTCCTATACGGGTAATATTGCATATGGAGGGTCGGGTTCAACAATATATCGTCTATACCGGCAATATTATTGCATGGACTTCAACAATATACCGGCTATAACATTAATATAGAGACGACTCGTTAAATCGGAGAGCGTGTGTATACTATGGAGAGGCGATGAGGGAGGAAAAACGAGGATGAACTCGATCGAAAATTCAAGGGTAAAGATTTGTTGGGTGTCCCTCTCCCTTAGTCCGCGTGTACAATAGCTATTGTCCATGTAGGTATTTCGTAAATCAATATTGAAGTCAAGTATGACGATTTCTCATTTATTTTATGTCTCGTTCTGTCGGCAATCCCAGCAGCACCCATCCCATTGCTTCGGCGTTACACACAAAATATATAGCTCATGTAGCCGGTGAGATAATAATGAAAATGGAAGAATAAAAGTTTGACTGGGAAGTTGTCAAAAAGTGGAATTCCGTACATATATATCCAGCTATATACACAGAGAGGCTCTATGTGTTCTAAACAATATCGGAGGTGACATGTGCACACACTAATCCAATCTGCAGGATTCACACAGTGTTGTGCATTCGAATTGGGACAAGTTAAAACTTGGTCCCGTAACTTTCTTATCAATTACAGTTCTATTGATTTCACGACAATTTTATCTTTTACAGCATCCATTTTCGTTTTATGTCCCCTCTCCCTGTATTTATATAGCTTGGATCAAATTCAATCACTAGCTTTTTCTTACACTCGCCAGTACTCCCCGGCTAGAGGAAATGTTAAAATTGAGTTCAGGGCTCCAAAATCTAAATAAGAATCCATCTGGTCTACTTTATAGTGTCATCTCACCAGCTTCAGCGGATCTCCATGCCGGAGGTTACATAAAGTCTTTCCTCTCCTTCGGTACAGGCAAAAGCAAGACAAGGAGGCGGGTTTGGGGTACATTGGATAACAGGCTTTTATAAGATACACAAGTAGACGGATCCCCTTTTTGCAACATAAGTACTCCGACGGGCATCGTATTTGACACAGTGGTATATACAAGGGGCTCTCTACTTTACTTTACTTTGAGACACAAGTATGAACCAAATGAGATCACTTATTCGATATGACGATATATGCACCGAAGTATACAACAACAACAACCGGAACAGGGACTCACTTCAAAACACAAGTATATCTATAACGTTGAATCGGATTCTATTTCATGGACACATATATGTACCTATACAAGTGTCATCCGAACGACTTCTATTCGGAACGTGTAAGTATAAACCGAACGGGAATCTCAATAGTGAACTATATAAACGCGCATAATATTCTATAAGTATAAGAAATACACCGGGCATAGATTATTTTAAATATACATGCATACATCGAACAAGTTTCTACTGGAAATACACATATATACTATATATTCCAAATAAAAACCAACCAGTATTCTATTTAAAATGATCTTATATTTATATTATACGCCAGATGTATAAGCATAAACCGACCAACTGAAGATTCGATTCGAAATGCAACAATAAACATTGATACTATTTGACACAAAAGTTCCGATCGACCGGGAACCAGCACAAGCTACTCAAGACACAGCGATATAAACTATAAGTTCCTGTAGATTCTATTATTCTCGATGCGTACAAAAAGTAGCCAAGAGAATAACTTCAACAAAACAGACTTATATGCGGGGAAAGCTTTTTAAAGATTTTAGTGATGATGGAACAGTTCGGACTTCCAGTCATGAAATTCAAGGTACTTAAAAAGTTTAAGTGACAAAAGATCTCATGTGTGTGCTTTTATAGTATCAAATTTTACTACTTCAATTATTCCTACATCATCACTCAGCCCTTCTGACGATGAGGAAGGACCTTTACTGCCACATCATCGATGACTTGCTTCGCTTTGGGCATGTACTTACATTCATAAGTGATGGCTTAACTTTTATACAGTATTGGATCAAGATTTGTCGGATTCGCTCCAAGTCATTTTGATTCATGAACTTGAAGGATGAAACTACTTAAGGGACCTACGGCTATCAAAGTTTTGCATTTCTGAAAGAATTTAAACGAAATTTTTGCCCATCGATACATTCAAGATTTCTTTATGAATCCCCAACTTTAAGCATTCACAAAATAGTTAGTCATTAAATAACCAACTGTGGAATTATCAAACCCAAATGTAACAACTGTAAAGACATTAAGCATCATTAGGACTAAATTCTTAACAAACAAGATTATCAAATCTTACCTGCTACAAGATAACAACATCACTATAGGACTTACTAACTGCAGGATCATCAAGTCTTCCTAACTCCAATAAGATCATCAACCTTATTAATTTAATGATAACCATGCCTTAGGAACTCCAGAAGATCATCAAGTCTTACCAACTGCAGGATCATCAACCCTTAATAACGACAAGGTCATCAAAACCAAATCTGGCTTAACCAGGGAATCATTGAAAACGTGTAGAGTAAAAGCAGCAATCAAGGCTTACTGAACGAAAGAAGCGATCACATAACACCATGCAGCTTTTCCAGTCGTAAGTAAGGGAAACATGGGAAGACGTGTTTACTAAAAACATTTCCCGGATTTGGTGTAAACCACTAAATACGAGATGAGACATCCCGGACTTGTCAGGTCGTTTTCCTCGCCATCTGGATCCAGCGGGTTGTTCCATAGCTTAAAAGTCTTTGTGTCCCAGTATTCTAGGTATACTGCTCCTTGGAATGCAAACATATATTAAGCTTTGTTTCGCCCGGGTATAATAGTACAAGACAGAATATCAAGGATTCTCGGATCAATTTTTGAAAACCTCATGCAGTCAGCAGCTGATGATTTTCCCTTTAGCATTACTTAGGATTCCTTTTTATTATGACCGTATTGTCATATTTCTATTTTATGTGGCAAGGAGCACCGCAGACTATTCAGCTGTCAATATCCTCCGTTGAGATATTAATATTAACAGATGTACGGAGACGATGAGAGAGAAGCTCGGAGCCGCTACCTCCTGAGTGATTGTGTCTTCGTCAGCGTGTTGCATTATCTTCGGAGTTTTACTCCGGAATTGAATTAGGCTCGATTGTCGTGGGTGAGTTGCTGTGTCTATGGGTGACTTAGATCCTGGTTCAAATGGCTTAGTCACGGGCTTGATTATTTTAATATGACTATACGATGATTTTAATATGACTATATACCAGTATGACTATACAAGTATACCAATGTGCCAGTCGAATCGAATTCTTAATGTTCTAGCCTCTAGAGTTGTTGTCATTGAATTTGTTAAGATATATTATTTCTCAAGGTATATTATTATGGATTCTCGACTTTCGATATAGGATGTTCTTAAAATTTATTTTATTCTTGAATATTTAGGAATTGCTGTGGTAGGGATCCCCAGCTCAAAATTGCTATGGTATGGCAATCTTGAATTTTATTTTCTTTGTACAAGTTACTACCCCCGACCCGAATATCTTATTGCTTATGTGGTTGTCGCTTAGTCTCGACTTATATTGCGCTCACTAAAGTACAGCCATGACTGATAAAGGGTCATTTCCATGCCTAATGAAACTCCCGATGTGCAGTGAAATATGAAATCGTGACGTAGGGATACAAGATCCCGTCACAGAAATTTATATGGGAGGTGAAGGCTTTTGGAAGTAATGAGCCCTTCTTGTCATTGTGGAGTTGCATGATTCCGCAGTTTTGGGGGAAAATTGTGCGGAGGATTTAAATAATGGCATTCATCTCCTTCCTCTTCGCTTACGTTATACTTGTATTCGAGCAATTTTTCAGGTGAACTTTGTTCGGTGCTTGATTTTTATGAAGATACCATGGAAGTTATGTCTAATAGAGCCTCTGATTTGTGTATGATAGGGCATCTCAAGCATCGACGGAACTATCGGTCTGTGTGCGGAATTTGAACACTATTTTTGGATATTCACAGAATTCACGAAATGAAATGATGAAGCAATTGACGTATAAACTTTCATAAGGATGATGGCAAGACTGTAAGGTTGGCAAAACTCTGAAGTACCGTAAACTCGTTTTTTACATCCCACTGATCTCATGGGGAAATGTGAGGGTTCAGGAAAATTTAATATATTAAAGTTGTTAGTAAGGGATATATGTGAAGCTAAATTTACTTATTTATGAAATATACAGACATCGAAACAGGCACTACCAAGGTGTATAAGGCCCCCTGCATCCTTCGTCAAGGTATAGAAATACCAAATGAAGGTATAGAAATATCAAATCAAACTATAGAAAAACCGAAATATACGCTTGATCAAGTTATATAAAACCCGAAACATGCTTGCTCAATTCTAGATATGTCAATCCAGACTGAAGATATAAAAGAACGGAAACATGATCAAGATATAGAAGATTCAAAACTTGCTGGCTGTACTAACGTACACGAAACCGAAATGGGTTTGATAAAGTTGTGTAAGAAGTGGTACACGCTTGATCAAGGCATTATTATATTCAACCCGAAAGATGTTTGTTCAAGGTAGATATATAGGAAGCTGGGTCTCCTTAAAGTGATTCGCTTTCGCTGGTGTAGACTAATAGATATTCAGAAAGCCTCATCATTTCCATGTCAGTGTGTACATTTGCTTCCCATCAACAATATTATCTTCATGCTTAAAAAAACTGACAAGACAGATGATTTCCTCATGAATCTCTACTTCTTTCTATCTCGCGCTCATCCCTTTCCCACTTGTGTAAATCTCCACAAATCGAGGGTTTGCGGTTTTATCCGATCAAGAGTAGCCTCCTTATAGATAGCGTGTAGATTGAGGTTGAAATATCTCCATGGGTCATTACAATTTCATAGTTCGGAACTAGGAGTTCCAAGTAATTCAACTATCGAGATTTCCCATTCCGGAAAATTGATACCACAAGACTGCTCCTTTTCTTTGTGTGTCAATCACTTCTCACGCTTCGGGCTCGGGCTAGCTCATGTTTTTATTCCGATATTTACTTCTCTCTGCAGTTTATAAACTCCCAATCCCATCTTTGTATTATTTGATCCTCATAACATTTATTTATAATTGAGATTTTTGCTTGAATTTTTTCATTAATTTTTTTGCAATTTATTTTTAATTACGGTTTCTGGAATTTACTCTTCATTAAGGCTTCCGCATTCATTTTTCAATAAGGTTTCTGCAAATGATTGTTTAATAGGATTTTTACCTATTTTTCATTCCGTCGATTTTGCAGTTATTTACCCGTGAACCATTGTCCTACTAATGAATTTTCATTAGAACTTGCGCTGAGCCGTGTATTCACAACTGATTTCCTGATTTTTTTAGTTGATTAGTAATTGAGTGCAGAATTCATGTTCGATTTTCCGAGTAATTTCCGCAGTCACCTTTCACTTTAACCATCCCTGCCAAAAATTAATGAAGTCATTTTCTATGTGTGGACCCGTGTGGTTGTTAAAATGCTCTCACGTTGTTTGATGGAAGAAGAGCTGGAAGTTATGCTGAAAGTGTGTGTGGTTGTTAAACTGGGATGATGTAACCATGAAATTAATAACAGCAGAGGTATTCATATAGTCGTGTAGTAATTACGGGGAAGTTCTTTGGAATGATTAGAACAAGAGAGAAAGGGAGAGCGAGAGAGAGAGAGAGAGATCTTTTGAATTATTGTCAGCCTAGCCTGCCTCCATTTGAGGACTTCATTAATACGCAGGAAGGACTGGGGATGAAGAAAACGGACGATAAAAGAAAAGAGCGGAGATGGAGCTGTGAGATATTGAAGTGAATTTTAGAATTCAACAACGTATATATACTAAAACGGCTGGAACAAACTCTTGGCACTTTTAATATTAAAGGCTACGGAGAGATGTATTATTCTCCTAATTTTCTTTTGAGATTTACATTCAAAGCTCTTACTTTCTCCCTCGCTTTTGTCGGGCCAGAAAAGTTTCCAGATATATAAGTGTCCTCTAACAGTTCGTAAATATCTCTTGTAGGTTTACTCAAAGGAACAACTTCCGTTTGAGTAAATCTATAGCTTTTATTACATAGTCCTCACAAGTTCCAATCAACTCGTTGCGACGGCGGTCGCGGAGTTGTCAGATCCGAATAAGCAGTTGATATGATGAAACCTAAATAAACCTATAGGCCGGATGTAACAAAATCCGCTGTAAGTACATAATATATTGTAGTATGTAAGTATAATTATACTATTACACTGTAGCTCTTAAAAAGATGTACCTCGTTAAATATATACTTCTTTAAGTATGTTAGGTACTTATATATAGTCCTCTTTAAGTATAGATACTCCCAAGTATATAGTTCTCTTTAAGTATAGATACTTCCAAGTATATAGTTCTCTTTAAGTATAGATACTTCCAAGTATATAGTTCTGTTTAAGTATAGATACTTCCAAGTATATAGTTCTGTTTAAGTATAGGTACTTCCAAGTATATAGTACTATAGATACTTCCAAGTATATAGTACTATAGATACTTCCAAGTATGTAGTTCTCTTTAAGTATAGATACTCCCATGTATATAGTTCTCTTTAACTACAATCCCAAGTATATAGTCCTCTTTAAGTATAGTCCGAAGTATATAGTTCTATTTAAGTACACAGTCCTCTTTAAATTTAAGTTATTCCCTTAAGCTCCCTGTAACTCATCCTGTGCAAATGTTGTCCAGAAGTGTCTCAACAGCCAAGCCAGTGGTCTGTAGCTGCCGACACGTACGAGCTGGCTCTGTTGTAATTATTTACGCCACTCCAGCCTCAAACTTGGACATGAGTTCCTTGTGGTTTTATTGTATACCGGGGACTACTGTTGTTACTGTTAAGACAAGTATTATCTGGATTGCTGCTTTTGAAAGCGGAATTTAATTGTTTTGTCGACTTAAAGTATTATTTAACCTCAGAGGAAAATAAAAAAAAATCAGTTTTTGGGACTTTGGGACATCTGTGGAATAGTGAAGTTCCTCGTCGCTGGGCTGTTCATTACTTCCATATCGGTCTCATCTCCCTTAACACCATTTTGCTCCGGAGGATCGTCCTACCTCCCACGTTGCTCAACTTCCGTCTATAACTTTATCGCCGCCGTGCACACTTGCCATGCATACTTTATGCAAGCATTCCAAGTGTGTACACTATAGGCTGATTAATGCATGAAAGTATTATATGTCATGTACATACGTTCTTTTCATACAATAGTGTGTAGGACAGGGAGTTCTTATAACGCTTAAGGTATACGATACACTATGAAATACATAGTAGATACATACATATGTGGAGTAATACTATGTAGAATGTAATGATATACAATCATATAACGGAGTACACAATATGTTTGAGGAATTGTATAATGTAAAGACATACCCCTCCAGCATACGAAAACACTGTCAGAGGAATATATTTATTCATTCGCGCACATAAACCCTTGCAACCTTCAGCTGTCGCTTGTATAATGCTCCATCAGGATATTTACTTCCATCAGAACTACCATGTAATTCAGTATTTACTTCACGAAGTTTCCTAAGTACAAGTAACATGTTTTGCGACGGAATCAGGCTTTTCAAGTGGTTTAGAGCCCTGTAGTTATATTACAGCCCTGATGGTAATTTACTGTTCTCACGTCCTTTCCCTTTCTTCATGTTTATGTGATATGTGGGTGGAAGTCAACGCGACGACAGTTCCCAAGATTTCCTCTGACTCAAGTAAATATCATAGTTGATTCAACTGCCAAAAGTTATTTTTCTGCTGATTGTGAGTACTACACCGGTGTGCAGGTTCTTATCTCCCGGATCCGAGTACCCTATGATAAATGCTCATATGCAGTCGCTATCATAAATACATATCGCCTTATAAAACTTCAAAACTATGTTGGATTATTTATAACAGTAAAACACAATATTCTTCATAACAGTAAAACACATAAGATTTTTTTTACATAGTCAAATACATTAGATTCTCAGATTCTGTATAAAGTAAAAATGCATGTGATTCTGTATAACGCAAAAAATGCATGTGATTCTTTATACAGCGATAATTCACAAGATTCTTTCTACACCCAAAAAATACGGGATTCTTTATAGAGCGCAAAAAATGCACAAGTCATACAACAAAAATGCATAAAACTTTTTACCGATTTAGACCGAAATTTTTTACACGATATTTTGTGTACTAAAAAGAGAAAGTAGGAATAAAAAAACATGGTGAAAGTATATGGAGAAGAAATAGTGCAGTAGAAATTCTATAGAGAAGAAATAACCAGAAAGTATTTGATTGATACTACATTACCCCACTGTATAGCTGTTCCTTTTGGACAACGATGACTTCCTTCTCCAGTAACTATTTGACTCCTGCCCACAAACATGTAATGTCGTTTGCTGATTCCCGTCTCCCGTCTCCGCTGCAACTTATGTTCTTGTCTGTGTACTTAAAGTAAATGACTTTGACGGTTGGTTGAGATAAAAAAATAAAAGAGTTTTTTTTCCAAAATTCCGTAACGAATCATTACCTCATTGATCGGAGTGTGACAGAGGCAAAGAACGGGAATTAATCACGGGAGCTATATATGGGCTGTAGATACGAAGGTAGGTCGTTTCAGCAGGTTATCATTATCAGTAACTCACTAATAGCGAGGCATCTCATTTTCTCCGGGTCTTTTTTTTCTGTGTGTGTTACTTTTGTGTGACTGGAGTTCGGGGGGAATTCGTGGAGAAAAACAAGCGATTTGGAGTGGAGGAGATCTAGTGGAACCTCTAGGTTAGTTGGGTATACAAAAGGGACATTGATGTTCGGAGATAGTGCACTTTCTTCGCTGACGAAGTGCATTGAATTATGAGCGTCTATATCTTCTGTGGCATTTCCATTTGTTTCCACAAAGTAACATTATTATTCTTAAATTTAGGACGACATTTTTTCTTTTTAGAACCACTGTCTCTTCCGAATTGCCACTACTTATACACACGAAGGGTGTACCCACCAGAGCGACTGCACTTACAAATGCACACTTCATTAGAAACTATAGAGTCAGTGGATTTGGATGTAGTTATTATGGCTGACAAATTTATTAGCGTACTATTGCACTAAAACGCAAATGTACTAAACATTAAATTCTCCTGTAACTCACTAGCCGTCCTGCGTATGCACAACATTTTGTGTGTGTGTGTGTGGGTGGGTGTTTATATCTTTATGTGCACACTTTTGTCTTTTTAACTTCACTGCCATGTGCGTCTCTTATTCTCTATATTTATGTACATGCTTTTTTGTCCTGTACCTTCACAACTTCTCTGGCTTTCTGCAGATTTACAATCCCTTGCTTTCCTTATGGGGTGAAATTCCTATGCTGGGCTTCTACAGTTGTTGGAACTTTTACATACAAATGTATAAATCCTATGTAAGTATCCTATATGCTTTATCCTTATATACATGAAATAAAAAGGCAATGATATTCTTACGGCATAAAAGCCCTTTAATATTCTTACAGAATAAAATTCCTATGTAATGTTATTTCGGCGAAATAAAAATCCTCCGCTTATTATTTGTTTATACCCTTAAACCACAGTCTTCCTTATGCTATTTCCAAGAGCCAGACAAGCCTTCCCCAATATAAACGTCATATACAGAGGCGCTTAAGAGGAGCAATAACGCTTGCTCCGGCCCTTATAAATTCATTAAAACGCATACAAGTACACTAGACTTTATGAGTGCATTGTGCAAATCTTATAATTTACAAACACATACTTGTGGATGATTCAGCAGACACTTGTATTTTATGAAGGCAGTAGATATGAGCACCGTTTAACTATACAGAGGGAGTGGAAACACATATTTACTATAAACTACAGTGTTAATTCCGGGCGATGGAACGACTGCAGACGCATTTGCCATTCATTGAATTTTTTTCATTAGTGTTTCCTTTGGAAATCAGAGGGAGGATTTGTTCAAGTTACTCATATAATATAAGGGGTTTGGGATTTTACACAGATATAAATTCCTAATACCTACATACATAGTTATACATGTATTTAATGCATATAGTTATAGAATTCGGGCTGCACTCTATACATAAATTATTTATATGTATATACAAGCTGTATAAATTACTCATATGTATATGAAATTTCAATATACATAAATTACTAATATATATTTTCCATACTTAAATTCCTCATATAATAGTTCCTACGTATATTCCTTATACACAGAACTTGCTGCATTCATTCAAGTCCGAAATGCAAAAAGTGTTCGTAATTTCGTAATACAGATAAGCACGACACTACGTATAGTAAATATATAGCGTTTGTCTGGAGATAAACAAGACTTACTGCGAAAAGCACAAGTTAATTTCTCTGATTGTAAGATAAAACTTCCTTTGGCGTGGGGATGGGATGAGTAGGAAGGTTGCAAGCTACTGTACTATACTATACATATATATATATAGAAACTTACTACTTTGATATCCAAATACCTAAGTTAAAAGTATGTATTTGTCGTATACGTTTTTGTAGTCAAGAGGCACCCGGAAACATCACCATTGACATGACTTCAGGAGCCTCACCCGCTGCAGAATTCATTGGAGATACTGGAGAAAGGTGCGATGCGGCGGCTCTGATCCGGAGTTTGTGGGGAGAGGCATCTGAACTGAGCTGAAAATTTGTACAAATTGAAATTCTTGAACGGAATGTTTTATGTTGATACGAAAAAAATGTATAAATATGTAAAACATATGTTAAATACCTGGATACAAACTTCGTATATGTTTTATTCTTATATACAACTATTTCATTTTATATACAACATTCGTAGGAATTGCTTATGCTCAAAATAAGAACATATTACATTTTACGTATAAAGTCATGCATACTCACCCAAAGAAAGTAACTACTTAAAGATTCGAATTGAATCTGAATCGAAGTGAATTCTATCTTTTGCAAATTTGACATCACACACTTGACTGAAAATCTATACGAATGTCTGCCATATACCTGAAGGAATGCTCAAAGGCCGGATATTCCATAAGTCTTTCCTCTTTGCTCGATGATTCCGCTTTAAATATGATTGCCTCCTGGTCCACAGAGAGTTCAGTATGAGTACTTTGAGGTTCTAACAATGTGAAAGAGGAAGGTCTAATCCATCAAGGGAAACATCGGCAGACTGACGTGGAATATTTTCCCGGATCTATACACAAGGTAGACGTGGATTTCCTGGAGAAGTTGTTGCACACACTTTAAAGTATCTATACATAATAGTATACACTCCTTCATGTTCTGATCCTCTCCTCCTTTCAAAACTCCTGCTCCTTGTTCTTCGGAATTCTCGGAATCCACATACTTCCCCGCATACTTGTAGTTACACAATGCAAACTGCAACAAGAAGACAATCCAAAGGGAAATCAATTTTTAATGATGGCGACACTGTTTAAACAGAGATTGAGTGTCTAGGAACCTTACGGGGTAAATGGTTGGGGTCGTCGGTCGAAAAATCTACATTGTTCCTCTTTAAAGAGTACAATTGTTTCTAGGTTTGACAGGTAAAATTTTGAATTAATATGGAATACTGGGATTTTCTATTCTGACGGCAAGAAGGATGCGGAATTTAACAACAACAAGCAATATTATTAAGTTCTACTTTGTTCTTCTCAGCATAAATATCATATTTGCTATTAAGGTTATACGGTTCAGTTTCAAGACGGTTTTATTTGCAAAAATTGAGGATTCTAATCAGATTTAATAAGACTTTTTTTACATTTCTTAAAACATAAAAACTAGGGGGCAGAAACAATTACTCAAATAAATTCAATAAGAAATGAGTATAGTATAAATAATTCAATAATAAGAAAGTAGTAAAGATAATCCAATATCAAATAAGTGATAAGATCAATCAAAAGTAAAAAAGGATTTGTCAAGGGACAAAAAAGGAGCAAAGAAAATGCTAAATAAGTCGGTTCATTTTATTTCCAGTAGCAGAATTCAGTGAAACAAACAAAAAGACGAAAAATTCATTTACCCAAAGTTAACTCAATTGGTCGTAGGCGAAAATCAAATTCCATGAGCATTAGCACAATAATAAAGCTTAATTCCTTTAAAAAATCATATTCACTTGAGTGAATAGCTGGAATTGACAAGATTAGATTACTCTCCTTTACTCGGCCTTGATAGAAAAATTGAATTGAAGCAAAGCGACTGATTACTTGAGTGGAAGGAGTTGAAAGAAGGAGTGAGTAGGTGTGAGTTCTCAAATATAATGAACAAATTGAATTTACTTACACACAAGTTTTTTTTTCCTTTCGAAAATATTATGCTGAACGATGAGGTGCCGAGAGAATTTCATGAACGCCTCAGGAAAGAAGGTAGGCCATTAAAGTTTATTTCATTACTTTTGTGTATGTAGGTTGCATGGCGAGTTTTGGGGGAAGGAGGCCTCTAGAAAAAAAGGAGGATAATAGAAAAAATAAGTATATAGTTTCTCATAGCTATCCGATGAACTGCAATTCCTACCATAAAAATTCCATTTCCCCCTCCTTCTCCCGTCCCTCTCTCTCACTATGGTTCCTCTTCTTGTGTGGAAGATATTCTTTATGAGGTTCCTCCGTATAAATAATACAGTCCATATAAACTTTCTTTTTCTGTATAAATACTTTCTCTTTCTACCTATCTTATTTTACGTAGTGTATTAGTTTTCATAGTTTCTTCCCTATAACTATAACACTGCTTATATAATAAGGTATATACCTTATTCATTATAAAAACACTGTGGCCTCCCATATACATACATAACATTGTGTAGAAGACCTTCATATGAAATACATTGCAGGCCCCCGTCCATATAAAAACAGTGTAGATCATCTCATATAAAAACAATGGTAAGACCTTCTTCCGTATAAAAAAGTATAGCTCATTTTCTGTATAAAAACATTGTGTGGACCTTCGTCCATATACAGACAACATAGATCACCTTCCGTATAAAAAGCATTATGTAGGCCTTCCTCCATATAAAATCATACGCAATTTTTTCATATGAAAAACGTTATTCAGGCCTCCCTCAAAATACAAAAATATATATTTAATGCATACATACATTTTTTTCATACAAAAACAATTGTCAGGCCTTCTTCCATATAGAAATGATATAGATAATTTTTTTTATATGAAAGCACTGAGCCTATAGGTCTAGGTCTCCTTTTGGATATACCTAATAACAAAAAATCACCTTCCATATAAACAACATTGTAGGCCTTTCTCCATATAAATAACAGTGTGTGAACCTTATTCCATATAAATAACACAGTATGGAGCTTCCTCAATATAAAAACTGTAGTCTCCATGGTTCTATCTCAAGATTGAATTACCTCCATGCATACATACGTACCCCATATATTTAAGTGTGTGTAATACGAATAAATAATATACAATTCATATATAATAGATGGAAGCAGAAGAAATATGCAGTACTTGCTCAACCTCTTGCTGGCTATATAGTTGTACATTATGAACTGACTTGTTATAATGTACTATATATGAGACTTGTTCTAGTGAACTGGTGCAGCGACAGCTACATATGTAATGCAATAATATATAGTTTTTTGTAGTATGGATGGGGTTTACATACCCGCGTACAATGAGAGAGACGAAGGGTAAAAAACGAAAGTAGTCCCATTACAAGTCCTCCCTAACTTTCACCTTTCACCAAAGGAATAAATGGTGAAACTTTGAGCTAAGTTTCTAGAAACGCTTGACACCGTTAAATAAATTTGATTTCTCATCGTTATCATCCCTCGTCGCACCTGATGGGCTATGCTTCTCCACCGCCTGACTTGTAACCTTCCACCTGTATATCAGCCTTGTTATACCGAAGGACGATCATCAAATTTGAGGAATGGACGGTATTTTTTGAGTGTATATTAAATCCTATTGGTATTTTAGGTAGTTCTTGAGAATACGATGCTGTGTTCTACCTTCGTAGTCCAAGATATAATACATGGCATGTAAGTTTTATAAGTTGGTGCATGCATGTATAGCTATATAGTTATCTATAGCTAAAGCATTACAGTATAGGGAACTATAGTTTTAACATTGCTGGATAGCGCCATAGTTTTGACATTGTAGTAATAAGGAAATAGCGCCGTATATCTACTACACAATGATATATGGCGTCATACATAGGCTTGGACACATACCCACATTGTTTATACAGCCAACTCTTATTCCCCAAGAATTCCGGGGAATCCACCCAAGTATGATTATATATAATAATAGAGTCGCACAGTGGAATTCTTTGGTTAGTCGAGCATGCTGAGGACGAGGAAGAAGTAGGAAAAAAGAAGTTGGCAGAATCTTGTCTATTAGTCAACATTTTCCAAGTTGACTTTTTCATTTTCCATAACCTCCACCTTGTCCAAAAGGAGTTTTCTCCATGAAGAAACCAAGTCTTTTCTAGCCGTTTTCTATATAAGAAGGGAAGTAGTATGGGACAAGTACATAAATGAAGAAAGTGAAGGTGGAAGTGAATGAAAAGCACAGGGCGACGTGAATGAGAATTCAACTTTTGTATATTTGTACAGCCATGGGAACTCTACGTGTAAGTGAGTCTGAAGTCAATGCGTAAGTAAATAAAAAAACCTACATAATTACCTATATTGGAATGAGAAGTTTGGGTATAGAAATGTATACCAAATGTATACAAAAGCTATAGAAATTTATCCGAAATTTATACAAACCAATATGAGGAGTGCCCAGGTACGTACAACATAGGAGGTAAACACAATGGTATATACATACAAGGTATAAGAATTCAAACATAGACTTGTATAAGAATTCAAACGTAGACTTGTATAAGAATTCAAACGTAGACTTGTATAAGAATTGAAAGATGGGCGTGCATATATAAGAGTAGAAAGGTAGGCATGAATAAAAAGAAAAGGGAAGATATTTGTATAAGAACCTGAAAGGTAGGAGAGTGCAAGAAGCAAACAGTGGGAGAGCATAGGAAGTGAAGGTACGGATGAGAAGTAAGATATCCGGGAATGAGAATCCCAGTCCGAAGTGCTGAGAAGGTATACATGGGCATGAGAAAAGTGAAGGTGGGGAAAGAATTAAAGGTATATAGAAGTGAATAAGGGACCTTGTTGGATAAATCACTTCTTGCTCCACTCGGCCACTATTTGTACATTTTCCTTAAGATTTTTGTCGTCATCCCAGCCCCCGTGCGGTATTGATGTCACCGTGTGTGCTCTAACTCTACGTTCATGTCTAGTAGTCGTGGTTTTTAGGCTGTTAATATATTTTCTACCCAGCCTGAGAACTTTCCAGACCCTGAAAAACCCTTGCTGTAGCTTTAACAAACACTCGCAATATGTTTGGGATAAACTTCCTCTTCCTTCATTAATGCCTGCAGCCCCTTTAACAGCATAGGAGGCTTGTTAACACATACTAACTGTGCTTTTAAGGAGACTTGATGTACCTTTAAGAAGACTTGATGTACCTTTAATGTAGAATTGCAGCAGACAGTCCATGCTGAAGGATAGCCTCGTCATTCCTAAAGATACATATAATGTTTCTGAAGCTTATATCCGAGCTTATGATGACTGTCCAGTCAATATGTGAAAGCTTTATAAGACATTTTAGTGTATTGTTTCAAGCATCGGGCTTCCTAATGGTGTTCGACGACGAATTGCCGGAGCATTGGTATAAACTTGGTAATGCATTCGGAGCAATAATAAGAGTAAGAGCAAGCAAAGAGTGTGAGAAATACGAGTAGGAATGCTGGCTTTATACTATATGTACTTCAATCTTTATACACACATGTACATACATGTATCTATAGTATATGTATCTATAGTATATGTATCTATAGTATATATGTCTATAGTGTATGTATGTGCCTACAGTGTATATATGTCTATACATCTGTGTTGTCATATACATGTTGGAAAGAAGGTGGAGAGATATTCCATCCAGTGAAGCAGTAATAAGTTATCAGCAAAGACTTTATATACCTCCGGACATATTTTCCTCAGCACTTTTGTTTTCCTTTAATTCCATAACATTTATCTTCCCTCCCGTTTCTCCATCTCACTCACGTTCCCTCCTGTCATAAATATCTCATTGGAAGGCCCGTACTGCCAGTGCTTTAAGAACAATCTCTTATTGACCCGCTATCTTGATTAAATCAGTGTGACTTTTTTCCCCAGGACTCTAAATCAACTTTGTTAATTTTCCGTTTTAATATAAAATATTATGTTGCTCCAAAAGTTACTGGGACGTGGAAAGCGGAGGGGAAATTTCGAGCTTCATTTCTTCCAATGACTTGGGACCTTTTTGTTCTTTCGTCTGTATAGCTGAGCTATTGGAATGCTACTGGTGTCTGCGACGTCCGTGATTGAAACACTGTTCTAATTTATACGATTAGATGATTATTCCAGCGACTGCAATTATTTCAAAGGTTGTGGAAGGCTTCGACGAGTTGAGTACAAATTCACACTAGATAATTTCAACGATTTTGCAGGATTTCTACACAGTTGCTGCTAAATATTTCAAGGGTTGTGGAAGGTTTCAACGATTGCAGAAACTTAAATAATGAAAACGTCTGACACGAGGATTGATTCACTTAAACTTTGCAACTTGTTTAATTTCACGGAAAGGCTTTTCTTTGGAAAGGAATTAAAACAAGAAAGAGATAATTTGTGAGCGTACAGGAGGATTCATGACTTTGCATGTACATATATATAGTTTATATAGGTATTTGCATGTGTAAATGTAATTTATACGGATATGTACAATGCAGGTATATAATTGTATATGAGTGTATATGCGTATATTAAGTATGTATGTACATATATGGCGTGTATAGGGGTGCATATAGGAACAATAATAATAAAAAAAATTGGTGGAATAATTTCTTTGAATTTGGAATTCTTACAGCAAATTAGCACCGCGTGATTTAACAAAATGAATGTCGTCTTAATTTAAAGAGCCGGCCAGGGAAGCTCGTAAGTTTAGTTTAGGAGGAATAAGTTGGGCAGATTCCCGTCTAAAAACATACAAGATTTAGCAAGTAGATTCTTCAAAAGTCATAAACTTGAATGGAAAAGTTTCTCAACATTTTCCAACCGTTGAGCACAATTCCAGGGAGTCTCTCATGTATATGTGCCTGTGTGTGCCTGTGTGTATGTGGCAGGAATATGGGAGAAAGAGTTACTAAAAATTCCACGTCTCTTGCTCTCACTTTTCCTCTCTCTCTCTCTCTCTCTCTCTCTCCCTTTCTCTCTCCATCAAATCTCTATCTCCACCCTGCATCCCTCACTAATAGTATTTTGTGTGTATAACTTAAAGAAAGCTGTACGTGGATTTGAATGACAAAAGAATATTTTTATTAGCGGAAGAAATTTCCAAGAATCGCTGTAAGGAAACTAAGTTTTAATATTACAAGACCTACTCATCCTCATAAGTTTCTTCGAAAACACACACACACACACACACGCAGACACATCGAAGAATAATATCACAAGATATCCTCATGCATCATAAGTTTTCACCAGCAACCAACACCAGCATAGTGTACACAGATACACTCAAATCACCAAATGCAGAGCTATTCTTATATGCTCTATAGCCAAGAATAAGTCGTCCTCGGGGCCGTCTCTCCCTCACATGTGCTTAAAAAAAGTCATCCACACTTGTCCACATGAATACCTATGTACCTATGTGTGGGTATATAGAGCAGTGGCATATGAAGGACACACGTCTGTACATAATTATATAATGTAATAAATACCTCACGGTGGTGAGCGCCAAGGACAAGTCTGGAAAAGGCGATTACTTTTATTGGCAGATTAGGTCAAGTGCTGGTTCTTTTATTTACTTTGTATGAATGAAATATAGCATTATTCTTTTTTAATTTTGGTTGAAAAACTATTTAAAAGCAATTTTGACAAAAAATAGAATTAATAGAAAATACAATTTATTCAAAACGTACGCGAAAAATAAAAATAAATTATTTAAAATGTATGCCAAAAAATTAATTAATGTAAAAAATATATGCCAAAAAAAATTACTAAATAAAAATATATGCCAAAAAAATAATTAATAAATAAAAATATATGCCAAAAAAATAAATTAATAAATAAAAATATATGCCAAAAAATTAAATTAATGTAAAAAATGTCCAGCAAAAAGATTAATTGCTAAAATTACACACTACTAAATTAATGAAATAAAAATTTGCAGGAAAACTAGAAATACAAAAGTAATATAGTTCAGAACTTTGTTCGATAAGAATAGCATATATATGTGTAATTATACATATGTACGTACATACATATTGAATATTGACAGAAAGCCCTCGAGTCCATTTGGTTGAATACCTTCCTAATAATGTGGGCATACAATAATGGCGGGACTAAATGAAATTGGAAGAATATTTAGGATCTTGAGAGTTCGGGTGGAACGGCCGTCGTAAATGATGGCTAATTTCGTCCAGTGGTCAGCATACATGATGGAGGACTTTTTAACAATGGCTATTATGCCTCGCGTTATTACAGGATATTACAGCAACTATACCATAGCCTGAGCATGTCCATCCGCATTATTATTTGATTTCTATAGAAGGAACTCGGAGAACTGACAAGCAAACAATGATCCTTATACCATGCTTCCTGTCATATTGCCGGGGCTTCCTGTATAATCTGTTGGCCATGTGTAAACAGGGCACAATATGTTCGATGTATTCAGGGACCTCCGTCTAGCCGGAATTGTGCGTAATGATATTCCACGTGTTCATATGTATGTATGTACGTATGGAGATGTAGTGTGGGACAGTAATGTGAACCATATTCGTGGGAACTAGCGTGATGGAGAATAAACATAATATTTCTTCCATTTTACTTTATCTATTTTTTTCTTATTATATCGTATTTTATGTTTCTATAATATTTCAGTTTATTTATTTTATACTAATTTTAATTTATTTTTTGTGTATGATATAGTAGTTTATTATAGGAACGCAAGATAAAATTAGTATTATCAATGAAAAACAAAGATATAAACTTAAAAGGAAAGAAATATAAAGTAAAAAATATACAGTATTATAAAAACAAAATCAAGATAAATAAAAGAAAAAATACCATAAATAAAATACAATAATAAACAAAATAAATATAATAAGAAATAAAATAAACACAAAATAAATACAATAAGCACACACAAAATAAAAAAATAAAATAAACACACACAAAATAAACAAATAAAATAAACACACACAAAATAAAAAATAAAAGAAACAAAACCATAAATAAAATACAATAATAAACAAAATAAATATAATAAGAAATAAAATAAACACAAAATAAATAAATTAAACACACACACAAAAATAAACACAAAAAATAAAGTAAATAAAGTAAACAAAAACAAATAAAAATAAACAAAAAATAAATAAAATATGTACAAAACAAATAAAAATAAATAAAATAAACAAAAAATAAACAAAAAATAAATAAAATAAACACAAAACAAGTAAAAAATAAACACAAAACAAATAAAAAACAAAAAATAAAAAATACATAAAAAATACATAAAATAAACGCAAAACAAATAAAAAAATTAAAATAAACACAAAACAAATAAAAAAAATAAACAAAAAATAAATAAAAAAATAAAAATAAACAAAATAAAAATAAACAAAAAATAAATAAAAAATAGCCGTCAGACCGGTAAAAAACTCCGACTGACTTTATTGCACGCGGATCCTTAATGCCTTGTTTGGTTGTCACTGGCCTTACGCTTGCTAAATGTGATCGATGATGCTCTTGACTGACGCTTCACCTTATAACCAGGTCTTCTGGTGGAATCCAGTTTTGTTGCCAGCAGCACTGCTGACGTTGAGGGGTAAAAAGTGTACCGAGCCACCAAAGTGGAAATCTGAAGATGAGTGTTTTGATGTCTTTCAGGATGTGCTGTTCTATGTATATATTGCTAGTAGAAGGACCTTCGGGGAATTTGCATTCCTTTTTTCCTTCCGTAATATGACATTCCATATACTATATCTACTCCTGTACAACTTGTGCAGCACGTTGTTCGCAAGCCCAACTATGATCCGGGCTATCACAATACAATATATAATCTCCCAATATCCGTTATATATGTCATATATCACCGTTTCCAATTTATATGGAGCTAGTCTTCCGAATTCAGTGGCTTGTAGCTTCCCAAATACAAGTGCAGCCTTCCAAGCCAGGCCTACTAAATCAAGTCTTCTAAGTCAAACCTTCGAAATCAAGCGTTCTTCAAGCCTCCCAACTTGGTTTCCAGCCCCATCGGTATCTTCTGTGTACATTGCATTGAAAAACTTACATCTTCTGTGTCTACAGACAATCTTGTGTAGCTTCTGTTCTGTTTATATAACGAATCTTGTATACTTTAGCATAAAAGAAATTATATAAAAAATAATATAACAAATTATACATATCACTTTCCCTGTATAAAAAAAGACAAAAATCCATACCGTTTTTTGCATATAAAAATCATATTCATAGGTATGCATGCTCTCTACATTTGAAAAACCATATATACTATGCCTCTACATATAAAGAAAACCATATTCCTAGGTCTACATACTCTCTGTAATAAACGATGTCTCTGCATATAAAAAAAACCACATATATACAAGTGTCTCGCCATAGTCTCCATACAAAAAACCACATATTTATGAATCATCTCTGCATATAAAAACATATTACTTTACCTCTCCGAATAATAAAAGAACCATACCTGCTCTCTCAAAAAATTTGTTGTGTCAATGATAGCAAGCACAATGATATTCTCCATATCTAGCATGTAGAAATTGAATGTATAAGAACTTTTATCGCAGACCCTTGAGGATCCCCGCACATACCGCCGGGCCGCCGTGAATGCAGGACGAAAATTATATATTTATAGCTTAATGTTTATAGTTATAGTAGTTATAGTAATATTGCACATGTATGTATACTATGTTATATGTATGCATTGTATGTATTGTATGAATTGCATGTATATATTTTTATTGTATAGTGGAGCAATGGAAATAATCCTAGGGAAAAATGAGAGGATATGAAAGCTGTTAATGGTTTTTACTTTTGCCGTCTCGAAATGCTTTATTCTACTTCCCCGCCTCAATACAACACACTTGAAGATTGCGGTGCATGGAAGACTGGTGGTATTCATAAAAATGTGAATAAGAGAAAGAGAGTGAGGGTTGAAAAGCAGTCTTTTTGGCATTATTGACGAAAATTGCACTCAGCAATCAAAAAGTCTGCCTTTGTTCCGTAAATTGAATCTTTAACTCGTCCGGGTGGATTTTTACCTTCCGTTTTTCCTTCTACTTCTAAACCAAGCATTATCTATATATGTAGTTTATATATATGTTGTATTATATTTATGTATAGTTGTGTAGTATCTATTTTGTTATGCTATGTAGTATCTTTTCGGCATGTTATAACATTTTCCTATTTTACATGCAAATTTTTTCACATAACCCCTTTTCATATGTGTAGGTACAGAAAAACCTAGTAGGTATATCAACTTTCTGAGCTGAGGTTTGATCATGATCGCTATAGGTTATAGATGCAATTTCATCTTTATTGTGTGTACACATATAAGGATCTAATAAGATCCTGACGACATTTTCGTATTGGTTATATTTCATCATCCTAAAAATGCTGGTCTTCTCCAGAGTATCTTACTTCAAATATGGCCATCTTATGTAACTCCAACTGCAATCATCCCCACAGCCTCCTATATGCACATTGCACATAAGTTTTATTGTTGACGTTAGAAAATGGATTTTCATTATAATCGTTCCTTACAAAATGCTTGTCCCTGGGAAGGATAGTCCAGCACTTTAATCTTACCAGGACATGAATAATAATAATTATTACAAATTGCTATCATTATTTGCTTTACACACACATATACTAAATAAACATATCTACTTCCTGTGTATTAAATATTTATTATATGTATTTTAACTAACGCGCAATAAATTCGCATATTACTTAAACATATACCTATGCTGTTATTATTATAAGCTAAAAACATATGCTTCCCATTGTATGAACTAAAAACAAAGACATATTTCCCATTATATTAAGTAACCATAAATACGCATCAGTGATTATTAACTCTGCGGTCATAATTTATTTGGCTGTGTTGTTTGTTTATTAAACACAGGGTTTTGTGCATTACAATCTATGCTAATAAAACATTTCATATAGAAATTCATTATAAACTATATAGCTCAGGGTAATCCATGAAGTTGTGTATTTCACGTCGTGCTTTATGAAATATTGGGAAACTTGTACTTATGCTACTTGTACCTATATGTACTTTGTGTACTTATCTAAACCTACTTTACTTAACAGCCGCTATAGGTAAGAAACATTAATTTAGCTATACATATCCGTGTTTCCTTGAAGTCAGCAGGAGCACCACCACGTAATGCACGCGGCTCAATATATCCTGACAAGATTTATTTGCAGAATTCAGAAATGTTTAATTTATGATGGAGAAAGTTATTTGAGAGCGGAAGATTGGCATCCAGCACATACATTCACAAGCACATACATTCACAACTCACAAGTACATATAAACTCACACTGACTTTCACAGAAGCCAAACAATGTACACAAGAAAAATATATATGTAGGTACATATGGATTTTCAGGAAGTTGGCCGTAACAGGATCTGGAAAATTTCAACAGCCTTCACAAAGATAATCATTCGTATCTGTCAAATCCTATCAGGGTATCATCCAGAGCTATGATGTAGTATCAGCAATGCAGGTTTATGTATGTAATTTCGTTTCTATGTGTATGTAGCATGTATTATGTTTTAAGGGAAGTACAAAACCTATGGCACATACATAAGGAGTGGAATTTAATATTAGATACAGACTTTAGTGCAGGTACGGAAATTAGTTTACACAGAATTTCATATGGCTACAGAATTTAGTATAGAATTTAGTATAGCTACAGAATTCACTATGGAATTTAGTGTAGTTACAGAATTCAGTATGGAACTTAATATGAAATTGAGTATAGTTACACAATGTAGTATGGAATCAAGTATGGAACTTAATATGAAATTGAGTATAGTTACTAAATGTAGTATGGAATCAAGTATGGAATTTAACGTAGCTATAGAATTTAGTGTAGAATTTAGTGTAGAAGTTAGTTTAGAATTTAATAAAGCTACAGAATGTAATCTAGGTTTAAATATATTTACAGTGTGTAGTATATAATTTGGTATAGATTACAGTATAGAATTTAACACACATAGAAATGTGTCACGTAAAGAATTAATACATAAAATAATACTATACAAAATATGATATCACATACAGAATTTAATAAAACATTGAATTTATTCTATAAATACACAGCTAAGCCCCAAGTTAAAATATGAGAAGCTTGATGGGAGGCAGAAGTTGTGTATAAATATAAATATAGACCTGCACATCCTTATTTTTATCTGCTTTCATCCACGAAACTGCTTGATATGCGCTGCGAAGGAGAGGAGAAGAGAGTGGAGCGATGCGAGAGCAAACAATGGAAGTAGACGAAACTATCTCACTTGATTTTAAAGCCCCTGTCATTATTTATTACGTGAGCAAAATGTCAAAGGTACGCCTGGTGTACACCCTGCGAGTACTACAGAAGCTATACAGGAGATCTATAGAAGAGTATATAGAGCTCATGAGTGAAATTAACTGCTCGAAGAGAATATATATAGTAAATAAAAAAAATCCTCGTTGTCGTTCCACTCGGGTCAACTGATAAGACCATCATCAATTTTCTCCCGTCGCCCGACGTGCGAAAGCTTTCACATAATAAAAATTACAGAGAATCTGTAGTTCCATTGTTAGTAGCCTTTGGGCTCTTCATTATTTTTCTAGTGCTTCTCGTATTTCAGATGGAGAGGTAAAGAGGAAGAGAGGGAGAGAGAGATACATGAAATGATCAAGATTAGCAACACAAGTATTTACAACTGTTCAGGAGCATCCTCTCGCCCTGTAATACTTGTGTCCTCCATTATGTACAAATTTCAAGTGTCAGGTTAACAAGGGGATGATACAGGAAGGTCGTAGTAGGTGAACCCATCCTCATCACCAGACACTCGCAAAATCAGAGATTCTAATGGCTACACCGGGATTCTCCTTGGGGTAGCAAAGTCAGAACGGAGTCATATTTCATGTCATTAAATGTCGTCGCGCAAATTATTTCAGTGATAATTGATAAATTATTTATCAAAACTATTTTCGCCAATCCAGGAAAATCTACCATTGACATTTACTACATAGTTACACACTAGAATTACATAATTTATTTGTCCAAGGTTAGGACTCACGCATTTACGTGATGCAATTCAGCAGGAAAGTCATTTAGGATCGAAGTGCAATTTTAAATTTGAAGCGCTCAAACGATGCAGCTTTAAATTAAAAGGATTTTCATCCATGCAATTTTAAGCTTTTAGGTGGCGCAATTTTATGCTTTTACGTGGCGCAATTTTATGCTTTTACGTGGCGCAATTTTAAGCTTTTAGTTGAGATTTTAAAGCACAATAATTTAAAACGAAGCAATTATTAGGGAAAATGATCTTTTCAAACGGTACAATTATCCACCAAAATAATGTAAAATCCAGCAATGTTGAAGAAGGATAAATAAAAACGCTGTAATCTGTAATTCTAAAGCAAAATCATGCAAAACCAAGGAGTTTTGAAGCAAAATAAATAAAAAGGACGTAGTTTTAAAGCAAAATAGTTTATGTGATGCAATATTGCGTAAGAAAACGCAAGGGATAATTGGCTAATTATGCAACGCGTTAAAAACGGATTTAATAAATCCAATCCATTGCTTCAACCCGGCTAATGTAAAATTTGACAGTGAATTAACACAATGCAATCGGACAAACAAACAGAATAATTGGAATTAGGAATTAATCGCTATTATAAAAAAATGTGGTTAAAGGATAAGTGTATGCTATATCTATAATAATTATAGCTGTGTCATAATAATAATTATAAAAATCAAGTATAAAGGATGAGTTCAAAGTTGTATGAGGAAAAACGGGGAAAAGAGCTTGGGAATGAGCAGAAGGTGCACTTGAACGGGAATCCAAAAGCACTTGAGAGTAAAACACACTGATAAAGAACCACTTGAAGGTGAATTACACTGATAAGAACTGATAACCGGATTATATCACAGGCAGGACCTACGTGTTACCACCGGTTTGGATGGGTTTTCCGTATAAATATAAATGCTCGACAATTTCATCGCTTTTCTATGACCTGCAATCCAACAAAGCACACTACTGCTTCTCTCCCACAAACTTCACAAAACTTTATTTTTGCGAAAATCCTTTTATTCATTTGTAATCGATTTACTTTTCATTCATCGAAACAATAATTTTCGCTCGTTAATACCTCATTTAATATTTTAACGGTTTTAATACGAATCGTTCGTAATATAGAGATTTTTAACCAGAAGCTAGTTAGACACTATAAATCCAGCGCTGTTAATTTTCGTCAGGCAGGAAATAAAGTCCAAAGTCAATAATAATCGAAATAAGCCAAAATATTTTTCCCAAACCAAGCTACACTAACTGTCCCAACGACACGACAATAATTTTCCAAACTAAAAAGGAAATAATTGTCCAGAGCCGAAACAACTTTCGAAAACTGAAATAAAACCACCAGATTTTAATAAAACCAGATAAAAAGCTAGCGCCGCGCTAATCAAACTTGTGACATCGCATCTAAAAATTATAATGCTAATGCTTCAACATGGTTTCGCTTAATTTACTTGAACTTTTCATTATCATTTTCTTCGTGATTTTTCTTGTTGTCCTTGTAAGTCCTTGTTTAAATCGATTTATAAAATTGTTTAAAATTACGTTTATTATTTGTTTTAATGTGTGACGTTCTTACATTAATAAATATTCCATGAATGTGTATAACCTTGCATTGATCTTGAAGGAATTAATTTGGATTGATAATTTAATGATTTAATAAATGATTTTGTCTACAAATCGATAGTTTCTAAAACATTATTTAGCAAATTATTAATTAATTTACTCATTATAGTTGATCAATGTTTTGTGATTTGATTAAAAACTGTTCAATTTTTTGATTGATTCATTCCTTTTATTACAACAATATTATTGTAAATTTTTATTATTAAATTCTACATTTTAATTTTTTTGATTGATTCAGGAACTTTTTAATTAATTTAGAAATTCCTATTTGTCTGGTTTATGACCTTTTTCATTAATTCAGAAATTTCTAGTTTGAATTTTGTTTGGTTAATGAACTTTTTAATATAGAAATTTCAATTTGGATTATTCATTAATTCCGGCATTGGTTGTTTAATTAATGGAGGAAATTGATTCGGGAACAGCGTGATTTTTGATGTTTTGATTGAAGTGATAGGGTTGTTAATTCAAGGATTTTAATGAATTCCGTAGTTCATTAGGATGGGTAAATTAATAATGAAATTCTGTTGGGGAAATTTTTGCAGTTTTACGCAGTCATTCGTCGGTGTTGCACGTCCGTGTCGAAAACGAATCCGGCCGGCGTCAAGAGAAGCAAGAAGAGCAGTGTTGGTTCGGCAAATGCAGGTACAAAGACTTCTTCCCACTGTGGGCTGATTAATTTAAAAATATTTCCGACAATTTAAAGGGAAGCAAAGGCATCAAAAGCCAGTAGGGAGTTCACGAGACAGAAAGTCCATTATGGAGTAAATTAAAAATTCTGTGGATCAATCAAATCAGGCTCTTGGCTGATGATGAAGCATCAACATTTTGGTGACCAATTTTTAAAGATTTAATCTAAAAGGAAAGGATGATCAATCAAGAGAGGCTATAAACATTATAAAAGGTATTCAATATCTGGGTATGGAAGGTTTTAATTTGTGTAGCGAAAAGTATACTCAGAGAATCCAAGTGTAAGAAAGTGAACCTTTTGTGAGTAAGGTTTACTCTTTCGAATATCTTTATTGTTTCCCTGAAGCACAACCTGAAATTATAATGTGTGCTGTTGAAATTGTATACGTTTGGATACTCAGGCAAAATTAATTTATCATTTCTTTTTGTATTTTTAAATAACTTCCATTTTAGATCAAACCAGCCAAGCAAGAAATCAAAGAACCGCAGCAAGACAAAATACACAAACAATTTATTTAGGCACATCAAACGAAGTTGGACACTCCGGCAGCAGATCAATTTACACGATTCCAATAAACTCCCTTGATCTCACCCGAACTTCCGTCGTCATTGTACGCAATCTTAACTCATCTACTTCTAGTAATCATAACAATACTATCACTTTGAGAATCCCCGAAACTATCGTCGAAGAACCTCCTCCATCTTACGAGGATTGTCTAAGAATTTCTAGTAATACTCCAAATTCAGCTAATAATACTTCAAATTCAGCTGATAATACTTCAAATTCACCTGCCACTCCATTAGATAACTCTGACATAGTTTAAACAAGCTAAATGTTTACTTATACTTTCTTATAGAAAGTTTCCAAATAGATTTTATTTCAAATTTTGAACACTTTAATATTAAAAACCACACGCATTCAGAGATTGTAAGTTAGGATTATTCAAGGTTAAGTCTCAGGTCACAAAACTTTGAAGATACAAAAATCAAAGCACATACACATTTTGACTATTTAAGTTCAAGCCTTTAGTTTGAAGATTTAAGTTGAAGATAATAGAAGTTTGAGGATTTAAGTTACAGCTGATAGTCTGAAAATTGATGTTGAAGCTAATAGCAAAGATTTAAGTTGTAGCTAATAGCAAAGATATAATTTGTAGCTAATAGCAAAGATTTAAGCTGTATAGCTAATAGAGTGAAGATATAAGTTGAAGCTAATAGAGTGAAGATATAAGTTGAAGCTAATAGAAGTTTGAAGATTAAAGTTGAATTCAGAAGAAGTTTGAAGATTTTAATTAATTAACCAGGAAATAGAAATTGAACGACAAAACTGTATAGATTTGGAAGTATAAATTGAACACATAAGATAAAACTTGACATATGAGGTCATCCTAGAATCGCTGTAAATAAGTATATACATGCAATAATTAAGATAGTTGGAATAATATACTGGAAGATATTTATTTTTTAATAATTACTTTGTACAACACTTAAATAGTAACCTCATACATAACTTTACTTCACAAAATGGACTCTTCACGACCATTTAGTCGTCACAAACCTAAATTCAAATAGTAGATTTACTCTGAATTTTAGTGTTTATATTAAGTTGTAATTTGTAAGTAATTAGAATATTCTATTTTTAGCTCTCAGTATATTTATACAACAGTCACTTGACAGATCTGTGTTGTTTGTAACGTGTTTTACTTGATTCTAATTTAACTTTTCCCCCCTTTTGAAGTAGCTATGGGGAAAAGAATTATTATTGCTTTTGAACTTGTGATTAAGCTCTCCAGATTATGTGACTGTGAGCCTTTTTATGAACATAGTAGTTTACTCCTCCTCGGACTATTTTGTAATACCACAAAGCAGAATAAATACTACAAAATGAATAATCTAACAACTTCAAAGTCTCTTTATTCATAGAATTTCACATAAAAAGCGTTACAATTTGTAAAGTTTTAATTAAGTATTCGACGCTTGTAAAGGAGCCCACAGACAGCGAAAACATCCTTCAAGCTATACAATGTAACTCATCGTCGAAATTAAATCGTTTTGATCTCTCTTCTTCCTCCCAACACAAAGTGTACGCTAGAAAAAGTGCATTATACGAAGGAGCCAATTAAAACTCTCAGCATATTTATCACGGGCTGTAAATAACTATAACGCAATTAAATGTTTCCGGAAGATGTTGTTTTGGACCATTTCAAGCTTGATTATACATGCCGTGTATACTCGTCATTACTTACCAAATAATATACTTGGTATTCAAACAAACCTTAGAACTTCCACCTACACGCACACGTTATCAAATTGCACAAATGATTTTCATTTAGGTGCACTTTACTGTTCTCATCACAAAATATTGCAATTTAAAGTTGTTGGTTCATTTGCTTAAGCAAAGTATAAACGACATTATTTCCTGGAAGTGAATCAGGTAGTTATCTATCCGCTCCCTTGTTGCCCGTTGCCCCATTATGTTACGTGATGTCGACCGATCTCAATTTCCCCTTTGATATAAATCCTAAACTTCTCCTATATAACAGATGAGCTAGTATAGGTACTTTCATTACATTTCCAGCAATTTCTAGTCATTCTATGAATTTGATTTCATGAATTTACATGGATTTTTAAAGTAAATCAGCAAGTCATTTTTAGCTTCGTTAGCTCATTTTGAGCTTCGTTAGATAATTTTTACCTGGCCTCCCTTGTGCACAAAGTGAATATTCAAGTGCAAATCCAAGCAAAAGTTTTCGTTGACAAGAATATTACTGCACGTGTCATGTACTGAATTGTATAAGCAAGTTTTCGTTGAAGTGAGTCCGTCATTTTAGCTGTAAATGATGCTCTTTCCGAGGGTTGTTCGTTCGCACGGTTCTATTTTAGCTGATGACGGCTCTGCATCACGTTTTTACGCATCGATTGCGTTGAGATGTTATACAATGTAAATATACTATAGATGCTGTATAAAGGATTTTACAGTTGCATTTGACAGTGTAGTTAATCTACCAGCTTAATTTTATCGCTCTTCACTAATTAAGCACACGAGTTATAGTAGCAATACAATAAATTATTAACTTTATCATGATGCCCCTACGTCCTTCAGCGCAACACCATTTGACCCAAGAAACTTCAACCCGCTTAACTAAGCATAAGTACATGTTATGATATCCAAATTTTATACGACAGCAAATACATTAAATGCATACCTACTACATAGTAAATACATATCATGGCTTCCTAAATAGTTCAAAAACATATGTTTGGGATAGTTAAGGTGAACTTGTCGAAGGTGAACTTGTCCGAAAATTACAACTAGGTATGTGTAATTACAACTATTGTAAGCTTACAAGCTTACAATAGTAATAAAAAATAAAAATTATATAGGAGAATTATTATTTTATATGAAATATACTTTAATGACTTTAATTCATCGCAAATAATAACTTTGTTACTACTACAGTAATAATTATAAACAATTTATAACAAATAAATACTTTACTGACAATGACAAGGGCTATAAATTGCTGGGAAAGCAGAAGATTTGTCTATCGCCTAGCACTTGTGTGTGTATCGGATTGGGATATTGGGAGCTCTACGGACGTCAGCAAATAATATGTAATATTATAGGGGAAAAAATGAAGCGTAAAATATGATTCTAGATAAACTCTCTCTAAGTTGTTTGGTATCAGTATTGTATACTTCAAAACAGTAATTCATCACCATTGAGTCCATCCTGTTTAATGCAGAAATTCCACGTGGTGACCTCACAAAAGCATAAACAGGTAGTAAGTAGTATATAGGATTGAGCCCTTACGCAATTTTCCACCTTTTCACAACCAAAGTGTCTCCAGCATTATTATTTGATCATCAATTATTTGTAAATGTTTCGGGTGCAGGGATCCTTCCCTCGACAATAACAACTTCAAGCATACTGTTTGCTTCCAACCAACAAAAAAGCTAATCTTAAATATTTAGTGATAAATCATGAATCAAACTCTACCGACAAAACGATATGCAAACACAAGTTTCTTCCCAATAACAAACAACAATCTTTCTAAAACGCATTTTACAAGTGCAGTAACCTATTAAAAGATAAACTCAACATAACAAGTTCATCAGGACCTGGAAGATGTATTTACACAACTTCACCAATCTAACAATCAACTGTATGTACAGTAATTTCCCAAGCCTTCCCAATCAAATGAAACTCACACACGTCCCCAATCTAATAATTTTACAAACTTTTCAATGATTGTACAATTATCCCAGCACAGAGTCGTACAAACAATTTTCCCAATCAAAAATCCTTCATGTAGGATATTAATATAATATTAATACAACAAAACCATGAATCACAGAGTTCCCCAAAATCCGAACCTCCCAATGAATGTTACAACTTGACAATTTGTCAAACCTTCAAAATGTATCGTACAACTTCAGAATCCGTCAAAATGAATCGGATAGAACTTTACAAGTTCCAAGAACTTTACAAAAAGAATCTTAAGTTAACAAGTTGCGACGCCTGGAAGATGAATCATTGTATTTACACAGTACAGTGTAAGTTAGTGTTCGGGGGGTAAAAATGAAGCGGAATAATATATTAGAGTGTCTACGAAGATAAAAATAAAATACAAAGATGAGACACTTCAAATAAAGTAAAATATATAAAGTAAGACACATATGTATATTATATAGGAAAGCATAAAAAACATGAAGTGAAGATGAAATAATATTTCAATTTTTAATCTCCAGCAAACCGATTAGATTTTCTGCACGAAAGACCTCATCCTGTCGTCGGTCACAGAACTTGAAAGGAACTTGGACATGCCGTGTCCTATTCAATCCTTCTATGACATGTGTCGTCTCGAGGAATTAAAGGTAAGGGTAGAGAAAAGAAAAATCGGGGGGAAGTCAGTCCATCAAAGGAAATTTCATATCCCGTGGATCTTCAAAATGAAACTTGTTTTTGGGAGACGCGTCTGATCTTATATACACACATTGTGTAACATGTACATACGATATATAATATTTGTATACGATAGATTGGAATGTATTGCCTTCACAGAGAAATCATATTTATATACATGCTTTTTGATTTTGTCATTCCGTTATGTCTTGACTGGAAACGGATCCGACGATATGTTTCTCTCCTATTTTTTTTCTTCATCTTTTATTCCGTTTCCCGTATATTCTGTGTCTTATCCCTTATTTATAACAAGCCTGGAGAGACTAAATAATTAGCTGTCAACTTGCATCACATTTCAAATTCTCTTGCTTCAGTGGCAATCATTTTCATATTATATTGCCCAGAAGTGGTAATGACTTCTCCAAAAATTTCCTCATGGATTCCATAACGTTTGAGCAGATTTTTGTTTCTTATGCAAACATGTGCTCTTAATATGATCTTGCTTAAATCAGTAGCATGTCGTTTACAGAAAAACCTTTTCTTATGTAACGATTTTTTTAGGACATTTTTTAAGGTAGGGTTTTTATAACTGGGCTATTTTTTTTACTTAGGGGTTTTATAATTATTTTCTTCAACCGGGGTTTTAATCTTTTAGTGGAGCTTTTAGACTATTTTCCTTAAAAAGGATTTCATTATTCTTATCGAAAAAGTAAGATATTCAGGATATTTTTAAACATGAGATTCTGTAGCATATTTTTGAAAATAAAATTCTGTGGCATATTCTTTGGATATTTTAGAACATATAAGATTTTTTAGCATAGGTATGTTTTTTTTATTTGTTTTGAATATTTTTCAGAATATTCTGAGAATCTTTTTCAGAATATTCTTAGAATCTGTTTCGGAATATTTTTATAATATTTTTCAGAATATTCTGAGAATCTTTTTCAGATTTCTTAGAACCTGTTTCGGAATATTTTTATAATATTTTTCAGAATATTCTTAGAACTATATTCGAATATTTGTATAGTATTTTTCAGAATAGTCTTAGAATATATATTTTAGAATAATGTAGGAATATATTTTTTAGGATATTTTTTAAATATTTATTATAATTATTTTTTAAATATTTACTAGAATTATTTTTTTAATATTTACTAGAATTATTTTTTAAATATTTA
>JAQGAK010000532.1:0-68950 GCA_034696945.1 Lipothrix lubbocki | reverse complement strand
CCAACGTTAAGTACATGTTAGCTTCCATCCAGTCTCACTGTTCGTGTAAGGTAACTAGCTAACACCTTATACTCACAGTTTGGATCACAGGATCACAGCTTCACAAAATGTGTATTTTCCTTTTAATCCTCTCGGCTCCTTCCTCTGAGCAACTTCCTTGTTGTGAAGAGGAACACATCTGCTGGGTTGACTGGGGATTGTGTGTTCGAATTGATCAGACTGATATAAGTAGAATTGAAATCATCATATATTATACAACCTTATGCTTCTTCTGTGAGCTGGTCTACAATATTGCTAGTCTTGACTTCGTTATCTTCATTCTCCCTTTAAATAACACATTATTAACATTTCGTTAGCTTTTGTTACGGAGTATTCCACAGAATGTAAAAGTATAAAATAAAGGAGAAAGATAGAAGAAGACTCATAATTGTAAAAACAAAGACAGTACTTTTGCTTTGTATGCCCTAGATTCTGGGAGAGGGACAGTGATGTAAGCATGGTGACGATCAACAATGGAGATGCTACTGACTTCTGCAAAGTAGTAGAGATGCATTTTTCATTTTGAGTATGCGAAATTCTGAGCAGCTAAAATGGGAGGATTACTCTCCCGCATCATTTTTTTTTCTGCACTCTGGGATTATGTATTCTTTCTTTTAAGAAGCTTCTCTTTTTTTGGAGAAATGAATATGATGTATCATTATATATGTTGGAATTATACTTTCTGCAAGAAAATATTTGAATTCTACACCATTACATGTACTACTCAGTATTTATATGTACATTATACATACATACATTCAGTACGTAGAATCTGTAGTTACATTTATATAATACATTTGCACATATAGCTATAGTGTTATGTACTAGAATTAATGCAGGAAATTAAGTTGCATGACAACAACCTTATGCTTTAGACGGGAATATATGTAAGTCAATTTATTACGTATACTTGTGGGAGGGTGTAGCTTAGCCTTATCCTCTGCGGTCGAACTTTCACCAAGTTCTCCTCCGGGCGGGGACCCGACGGTGACAACAGGGCTGTCAGGTCGACGGAGTCGTCAACCGCCGTCATCTGCATCCATTATGTAGACACTTTTGTAAAGTGAGTTGAGCTCCTCAGTATGTAAGAGTGTACTTATGTATAACCCCCGGGATGGATTACTATGTGCGCTCGCACAAGGAAATCTTCTAACTAAAAGGCAAGTTGGGAGTGTGTAAGTAATGGGGAAAGGAGAGTGTGCTGTATTCTTAAGATGCTATCCTGCATATGTATGCATGTACATACTATGTTCGCAAGTCAAAATCATAATAATGTTGACGTCATATCACAAATACAAGTATGCATCATAGTGCTGTGTATATGAGTACTTGCCTCTGTCACCGTTGTCAGGATAATATGTGTGTGAATGCAAATCTCAAGAGTTGTGAGTTATGAAAGACGTTATAAGTATACATATGTATACTTAGAGTATACTTAGAGCTCAAGTATACATAGAGCATGTATATATACTGTGTAGAGTAGAGAGGTATGGAAACTCTTTGTATATCCCCATTGTATAAATTCTGACAGATATAAGTTTATGCATGTAATAATAATTATTTTACGAAGTTATAATATAGGAAAGTTATAGCTAGTATATATGCGGTCGCCATAGGCCTGTATAGCCCACAACTGTGAGTTTACGAGGAGCAAGTTACTTATCCGCGGTTTTACACTATGCTTGCTCGGTTATCGTTAGGTGAATTTCATCACATCGGTCTCTGACACAAGTCACAACATGCGGTCCTCCCCGTATCATTTCATATACATGGATGATCTATGATGATCGTTAAATATATTAGAGTGACGGTCGCCCTGCTCCGGCTACTCTTTCCTCACAATCAGTCGCCTTCACCCTTTCGCCAGTGCCTTTCCCCACACTTTTACACTTCGCTATGCTTTTGGATATTACCCTACCATGCACATATTATTACTGCTCTAACAAATAGCAAAGCTAAATTGTATGTACACTACCTGTTCATTATGGTGGAAAATTCTCTCAACTCACCAGTCCTCATATGAGCTTTTATATTCCGATTTAAACCACGTTTTTAGCATTATGTACGTACAACCAAAAATAATTACAGCATGCGTAAAATACAGAAAAAAATATAATAAGCGTATGATAAACGATATGTACTTGTACACTTATAGATATGTGTTGCATACACTTAGTCAGTTATACGCGTTAGTTATATCCACCTATTTAGCATTTACATATACAGAAACAGGGTCATAACTTATGTGCATCTATACATTTAGTACCTCCACACACCAATCATTCATGTCTCACCATGCTTGACGCTTTTTGACACTGTGGGTTGTGTGGGGGCGTTCACGTGAGTCTCAATCATGTCCTGCAAGTTGAGGAGACCCAGCCTTATGGTGCCATATACCTTCCACGAGTGTAAACTGCGTAGGTCAAGTCAACTTATGACTATACGTATCTTCATATAGGTATGTAGCATTTAATTTGTATATGAAGTACATACATATCATTATGGACAAGTCATTATTTATACTTTGTAAAAGCTACAGTTGGTTCATAATGCTTTAAGTATAGGAAGGTTCCTTGTTTACACTTTTTTAAGTTCATTTTTCCAAAGTTCATTTATTCTCGTTGCAGAAATGAAGATTGAGATTTCTATTATGCTATTATTTAGTAGCGTTATAGAAGCCGTGTGCGCTAAATGATGTGATTATTTCTGCACGACAACATATGATTTATTGTATTCTTGAAATTACGTTTGGAATTAATGTGTGCAATTTTTGTATATGAATTTTTTAAATTACATCTCACCACATGTAAGTACATATTTTGCATATATACATCATTACTTCATATGTATTCCAATACCTTACACGCGTGTAGCTATGCTTGCCATCTTTTGTTACGACTTGATGTAGTGACTCCATAAGGAAGTTTTTATCACGCAGAAATCCTATCCTATAATTAAGTAATATTCTGCGTGCGGAAAAGTGTTGGTAATGATTGGGATTTGAAGACGATTTGATCGCATTATCATAAGGATAATAAGTAAGTGTCTGGGTGGAGATTTCACACTGTCAGGTCTTCAAATGTGTTTTCTTTCGGATCAATCAGGATTGCGTGCCGCCTTCGAACCAAACCGAAAGTTGCTATTCCTTCCTTCTCCATTGATATAAACAGTGCAAAACACATGATGAATTAGCTCAGCTGCTCCTACATTTCTTTCCCTACTATTTTCTGCCTCCAGTCTTTTCAGAGCCGCGTATATTTATTTATATATTTTTTGAAATCCGTGATTTCGGACGGATTTCCTTTCCAACAACAACCGTGTGCGATATGTAAGTTTGTTTACCTTGCGTGTGCAAAACTTTGTGTGTGTTTGAGGAAATTTTGAAATATTGAGATTTTGCTTGAGCATTTCACCAAATAACACATTTGCAGATCTTATTATTATACTTATTATTTACATCTTATATATACTTGCTGAATTTTAATCCTGCTTGGGATATCAGGGAGACAATCATTTGTGCATAAGGACTAGCGTGGGAGTTTCACCGTCGGAGAATAATGTTGGACTACTTGAGTGACTGACTGAGGGAGAGAGAGAGAGGGAATTGAAAGAAAACAAGGCGAGGAAAATTTTCCCATTTGCTTGACCAGGTTAGCATTTCTCGTGTGTGTGCTGTGTGTGTTTGGAGGTGGCAGAGAGAAATTGCGTGTGGGACAGGACATGATAACCGTTCATGTGTAGGAATGTTTTGTTGTATATAAAAATAATTTCCGTGTTCCATGCAATTTCAGTTTGGGAGTGAAAAGCCCGAGAAATTAATAACACTCTTATGAGGAGAGAGAGAAACACTGTGCCAGTAAGAACAACAACAACAACAAAACTTGATCCAATTTCCATTCCCTTTACTCTATGCCAATCGAAATTATCCCGAAATACCGTTATTTACCTCATCATCAGGTTCTTTCTCAAATGCGCGTGTAAACGATTTTTGGCATGGAAAGTTTGCTGACGGCTAAAAATAATTGATTTTTAAAACAGTGACATTCATGTTTACCAGAGTTTCTCAAAACTAAATAAGCTTGTTTCTGCACGTTCACCGGATTGACATGAGGAAGCGGGTGTGTTGCGAAACTTCAGAAGCAGGAAGCACGTGAAATATCAAAATAACACACGAAATATCGAAAGTATACTCAACCATCGAAATATGCGGAAATGTCAAAATACACGGTAGTATCACAATATACTAAAACAGAGGGATTTAAACATGGAAGAAATATATGGCAACCATGATTTTATAAATGCAAAACAGGACAAGTGATAAGAACACAAATGCAACAAGCCATGCAAGTAAAACATTGAAAGGACAAATGCGACATAATTTGACATAAAAATAGTTTTAAAGAGAAACTCAAAAAATAGTTTTAAAGACAAGCTTAAAAAATAGTTTTAAAGGCAAACTTAAAAAATAGTTTTAAAGGCAAACTTAAAAAAATAGTTTGAAATACAAACTATAAAATCAGAAATCAATACTCCCTGCATACGCATTAAATAAATACGAATTCAAAATAATCCCAACAGCAAGCCTGGACATTCCTCTTTTGGAACTCAAGACTTTAAAAGGAGAAACTTTGATAATGACATTTCCCCAACGCACTGTGATGGGACGACGCTTTTGTGTAAAACCGCTATGTAATAGCTAAGCATATATAAGCTCCTATTTCTGAACCCTCAAAGGCTTCAAGTCGCCACACATGTATGCATAATGTATGGCACTCCATTTAAATTGCTAATCGCTCGGTCGTAATTATTACATACGACGGGATGGCAATCGGGATCCGCAACATGCGTGAGTGTGCAAGTACTAGAATAAATGTTCTTCCCCGGGCGGAATTCATACTATATCAACATGTTAATTCTTTTAGTATTTCCTTCCGCCCACGTTCCTAAGCACTGTATGTAATAATAGAACTTTCACATTGTGTGGCGAACCACAATGTTACATAATGTACACATACACCGTGCATATTTAATACTGTATGTACATATCCAGTGCATCCTCGGGACGGTATAAACATAAGTAGATACTACTTTCTATAAGTATCTAAACATAGTATAACTATCTATATCTACTGTATGTAGTATGAAGTATACCTATCTATATCTACACTATATAGTATGAAGTATAACTATCTATATCTACTGTATATAGTATGAAGTACAAATATCTATATCTACTGTATATAGTATGAAGTATAACTATCTATACCTACTATATCTAGTATCAAGTATAACTATACTATATAAAATAGCATACAAATTCCGGAATAGAAAGTGGCTCATACCGACTGTGTGTAACAATGTGAAAATAACGTCATCACCTCTTGCACTTGTCTTAATATTTCTTAGAACAGTGTAATATTGGGGAAGGAATGGGGAAATATTTCATTGGAAGAATTACTCGGGTGTGAAAATTCCTTTCTCCTCGCTTCTTCCTCCTCTCTCACAGCATATAATTAAGGTACTTTTTAGTTTTGTTCTTGTGGTATGCAGTTGTGGTGTCGGCGGCTCGTTTGCAACTTGGTGCAAGCTTTTGCTTTTGATATCCTGACTGGGGTGTTAAAATAAATGTGCAGAGGTACCTTATATACACAATGTATAAGTAGATGTGTATAGCTACATCAAACACCTACATACATGAGCATAACTATGTGAAATATAAGTATAGTATAGGTCTATCTCTGTGTTTACAAAATACATGCAAGTAATTCTGTTCTTATACTCACCGATGTATACTTAATACATTAGAGATACATAAAGCCGAAAAGTGAAAGGAATGCGACTGCACTCGCTTTTAGCATCTTGTCATCAAAAATAATATGCATTTCATTTGTTTACATGTACGGAAGCTTCTGTCGACGACCAAAGGAATTATGATTAAGAGAGGGATTGTGAGTAACAACATGTTCTTTGACGCCTTTGCTACTCTTTACTGTAAATAAAGGAAAGTGTGCAGAATTTTGTCACCGTCCGTGAATTCACAAGGACTAGTACATATACTCATAATAGTAGATACTTTATATACATTGTAGGGAAATTCTTGTTTTTCATTGCTCCAAGGTCTCCGTTGATATGTTATTATTACAAGAGGGGAATTCAGCACGTTCTTCATCCGGAGGTCCGTGCTGCTGTTAAGAGGGCTAAAAGAGTAAAAGTGTATGCACAGTACAAAATTGTAACTATCTATATAAGCTTCTGGAACATGAGGATAAATATTCCGAGCAAGTATATCATGTACATAGGGATAGCAGTAATGTTGCACGTGCTAGTGCTCATTCGGCAGTAACTTTACACTTACGTGCGTCCAATTAATTCTAGAACTGCTTAACAGACAGACCGACGTTTGATTCTCCTATATACTTATACCTTTTAATAAGCATTATATATATTTAGTTTGTATGTAGCTAAGTATAAATATTCCGTATATATGTATTTACAAATATTTGGGATGCATATACATACATGTAAGTTGTACTAAGGTATATCTATAAAGATGTTCATAGCATACAACACCACTACTATACTCTGTAGAGCTTTACGTTCCGGGTTGCAGCTATTCTCATTCTCATCTAGCTCGCTCTCTCTCTCTCTCTCTCTCTCTCTCTCTCCTTGGGAGGAATGAGTACTTTTGCTATTGGCAATATTCACCCATTATTTCACCAACTAACTGCTCCGCTCCAGAGATTTAATTTATGAACGTGCTTATTTCCTTGCTCGGTGGTTTCATTTTTTCCATGTGTATATGTGTGTAGGTATATGTATTCCAAGCAGGACTTCTTCTAAGAAAGCGCTGGAAGTGCTCCCAGCGCTAAAATCTTACTACTATTAACTACTGCACTATGCTATATACATACAATAACACACTGGTGAGTGCTCTGCTGCTTCTTGTTGGCGGAAGCTTTTGTTGCGAACAACTGCATAAATATATAAAAGCTCTTAGTGCAAAAATGGAGGTAAGATGCTGTTAATGGGTAGTTTTACTTCATTTTTTTCATCTCTTACTTTTTATTTCAAATTTATTTCCTCTTTGTCAGATTTGGCCTATTTTCTTAACAGCAAACTACCATTGGAAGTATAATATTTCGAACTCTAAGTACTTGGTGTTCAGATCTATTTTTATTAACAATTTAATTATTTAATATAATTATGTTAAATCTAACTTCAATTAAAATAATTATACATATCAGTACAAAATAAATATAAAATTCAAGTCATGTGACACATAATTCTTTGATGATTTTATGCATTTAAAGAAAATATATTTTGATAAAAATTCGCCTGGCCAGATAGATTTTGATACACGGAATTAAAAAAAACAACATATAATGCAGTTCCCATAGATTTTCCTTGTGTTCAAGACGAATCCTTTCTGTACTGGATTTGTGCAAGGCTCTCGTGTATCTGTTTGGTATTGTGTAGTAGTATAGGGTCGTTGATGTTGTAGTGTCATTCATTAGAGGGGTGATAAATGAGCGTTAGAGCTGCCTCTGAAATGCCTTTATGGGTGCAATTGATTATAGGCTTGTCGTCTCGCCTTAATGTCAGGGTTGAGTTTAGTCCTAAGTACCGGAGTACAAGACACTATAGCCTTTACTAGTAGATTGTACTCGTAGCTTCTACTCGTATATGGGAAATGGATATAAAGCGATCATTGTATATTGGAGCAACCGCATTTACAGTATATAATAAGAAATTCTCGGAAAGCAAAATAAGCTTATTGTTACGGGAAACTCTGTGCGAATACATGGAAAATCTTATTTGGAACCCGTATGTATATGAGGAATACATGAACATAGGCAGTTATAGATATATACTCTAAACATACTTATACTAAGATACTTAATAGATATACCTAGTTACTAGTTACATATAAGGAATCATAGAGCAACTCGATAATATTATTTCTTAGCCATTTCGCCGTTGTTGAAGGAGAGAAAATAGGAGGAGGAGCAACAATTTCTTGATAGTTGGCGGAGTTGTATGTGTACTTGAAATGATTGCGTCTCTCACAACTGCTGCTAAACCCATCAACAAAAGGAGACCACTTATCTCTATTGAAAACTATTAGTATGGACATTAAGCTCTTGCATTCCTTATGTACTCATCCCATAATACCCATGTCCTATGCTCTGACATTGTTAAGGGCACTTGTACTTATTATTATGTATCTCCTATATAATCTTATACAAGTTCCAACACTAGAGAACAATCTTTTATGCATATTCTGTATCTCCTATCCCAAGTACGCAAGCACATATCTCACCAGTCTCTATACATAAATGAACTACTACAGAAGTTATATATATACTTATATTAGATACACATAATATTATACTACATAATGCATTGGAATTACACACAGAAGATAATAGCAGCAAAAGTCGACGTTCCCGACAATCCCTCTCTTTAGAATATTGAACAGTTAAATTACACGCTGCTTTAGTAACAATCTGTATAGACTTTCAAGACTTGTGTTTAGACTGTGCAAACTCATCTTCTTCTTTCTGGAACTGAATTGCTGTAGTTTGCTCATCTCTTCGTCTGTGTACTCCGCCAGAATTTAAATACACAGAAATTAACCCGACATGACGTAGCTTTGGTGGAGTACATATAACATATGCATGCTTACTTATATAAGTATGTGTTTATGCCCGTGCGTATACTTTTACATGCGTATTTTAGTAATTTGAATCAAGCCCCTATGTACTTCTGTGTCTCTGCTGTGTTGGGGATGAGGATCCTTGACATTATGGACCTTTATGAAGAAAGAGAGAATAAGTGGGAGGGCTTTTGAAATGGATCCTCGTCCCATAGTATTTATAATTCTGGCATGTAGTACTTGACTTGGCAAAATCCATTAATGTACACAGAATATGTTGCAGTAAGTATCTGTAATACAGTTTGTTATTATGGAAGAATAAAAGAGCAATATGAGAGGATTCTTGATTAAAAGCGCCGTTTTGCAAGGCAATGTAATTGTATACAGTGTAGGCGGGAAGCTAATCTTTCGGAAAATTTCAAGATGCATGGCAAAGCTTTGGGATCAGTGGAATATGTACATAAAAGGTCTTATATTACTTTACTATAGTATTTACAGCAGTGTACTCCCCAGTTTTAATATCAATATACATAATAAAATATATACTCTCACCCTCATCGTTGAGGAAAAACTCTCCGCACATCTTATTCCCTTGAATTACTAGTGCGTGCCTCCAAGGGAAAAATACATGTATGATGCAATGTACATACTGTTCCGTACAAAGATTCATGCATGTAATAATGCATGGAAGGCTCGTTAATTGGTAAATTGGTTGGGGGATCAAAACGTAAGGATTCACATAATTCAAGTGGGGAATTCCTTCAGCGGCCATATCTCTAAACATTACGTTTATTCCGTATGTCCTCTGGTTTTTTCCCGTTTTGCTCCTCTTCCACCATGAAACTCCACAGAGAAGGAAAGGAGCTAATTTTCTTATTTGTACATAAATGCGTTTATGTTTTGGCGCTTCCAGTGTGGTAATTCCTTTATGTATTATGCTTGAATGGCACTTTTAACGTTTGTGTCATCAACGTTATGTGTACATAACTATACATATATATATATACATACTTAAAACCCGAATAGCTATAAAAGAAGATAGAAATTATACGTATAATAAGTATTATAAGTATAACAAGGGGAAATACTTGTTAACCCATAATTCCACGTTGTTATTACTAGTAACTACAGAGAGTACAATGGGGCTCTTGTATGCTTCACCCCATCGGAATTTCTGACTAATTTCCAGCGTTCTATCTTAAATGATCACTTGTGTGCCGGATTTCTCCTAAGCTTTATTTGGATTCATTGAGAATACACACCAAACAAGAATAAGATATAGAGAATATAAGAAAAACACGCACTATAGTAATGCGTAGCGATTTACTATCGTATTATTATTACACCTACAAAAATCGCGTGAACTTCCAGGCGAAATTTTTTATTAGAATTCTCCACATTCAAGAGGTGATTATCCTGTAGACGTAGACTTTCAGTAGATTTTCACTGCTTTTTGTCCATTATGAAGTGTTGAGGATCAGGCTCTGGCGAGGATTTACAGCGTGCGGAAATTACGGAGCACACCTTATGCACTTATTTATTATCCCATCCCTGTCGGAGCAAATGGCTCCATCCCAGAGGGCAGCTGCTAATTGTATGTCGAATGACATTTATAGTAATTATTGTGAATTTTTTGTTTTATTTTTTGCCAAAAAATAGAGACTCAGATTGCTCAGACTCAGACAGACACAAATTGTTAAGTGCGTATATATAAACGGATCTATTTGCACAGCGTAGTCTGTATCTCGCAGAGTGTTTATATAGCCTTGTATGTTTAGTCCCGCCGTACATTCAGTATGGGGAGTTTATGGTTTTCGCAGACATAATCTTCCTTGGAATTGTTCATGTGGCATGTGAGAGGAGTGTTTAGTTGATGGTTCATTCGACGGGAAGAAACTACCGGGGTTGGTAATCATGTCATCAGTTTAATCTCGTTCCTATATGTTTTTTGCTCCTGTTGTTGGTACCGTTCAGACGGGCAAAAGAGCGCAAAAAGTGCATTTCCTATACTGGAAGCTCTACTACAGCTACAGCTACAGCACAGCTACTTCTGCATTATTCCCTAAACTGAATTTCTGCATATCTCTATAGTGCTTGCAATAATACACTCATGTCATCCTTGCTCCTACTTAAGCAAGATCTCGTGTATAGAAGATGTTCTCCCGTCGATGGAATGAGGAAGGCGGTTCAGTAGTTGAGGAAATGCCTGTGAACAAAATGATGGTTTTCTGTTTGTCTAAAATGATTCTTGTTTTTTCAAGCTTCCATATATGTACCTTCCATGAAATACTAAGCCTGTGGATGAGACTCGATAATAAGTACGTGGGGAAGTATCTTCTAGTAGTAGTTTGCATCCTTGTATCTTTTCCATTCGCTTGTCTTTGAATGCACGTGCTTGGAGAGTTTAAATAAAATACAAGGCTTTTATTCATCTTCAACGTCTCTCTCTCTCACTCTCTCACGTTCTCTCTATCTCTCTCTTTTCGTTCTCTCTCTGTCTCTCTCTCTCTCTCATTTCGTTCTCTCTCTCTGTCTCTCTCTCTCATTTCATCTTCTCTCTATCTCTCTCTCGTTCCTTCTATGTTTTTCCATGCTCATCCTCCATCCCATCGCTCACTCTTTCTCTCTCTCTCTCTCTCTCTCTCTCGTAACAGTGATCCCAAGTAGTAAGAATAGCAATAAGAACTAGTAGTAGACCAGCCCGAGAAGCTAAACTCATAGTGTAAAAACCTGTGAAACTTGTTATTATGGGTTTGTCAAGTAGTTCCGTATAGTACAAGGGCTATGGATGTAGAAAAGAGACTTCCAAAAGAGGATCAATATCGTAAATATTTGCAGAAAACTAACTCGCACATGAATCCCACCGTGCTACTCTGTTCTTATATATTAAAAGCACTTTTGGCGTCATATATGCACATAATATAATATACAAAGGTAAGCATAGACATAGTATATAAACCCTTGTAAGAATATCTACGAGTGTTTCTATATTGTTCCCATTTTCTACACTCTATACACAAGTTGCGTTTAGAAAGTGAAAAGATATAATAGCCATTTCGCAGGGACGTCTACGGTGCCCAAACTATTTGCACGGGTGAGCGAAGAAATAAAATGCAATTGCATAAAGAGCATACATACATACATATAGCGCGGATGAGGCTCTCGGTGTGTGTGTGCGTGGCAATAAGAGACACGACACTGACGAGCTACCAGAAGACAAACATTTATCCAAGGGCTGGAGTGTGAAATGGAACGTCAAGTTTACTCCTGTCCTCCATGTTTCCCCGCTTTTCCTAGACTATAATCCAGTTTAACGCCTTAGGGACGGAGTATCACACTGTTGGATGGGATTTTGCATTAATATTAGAAGCTTCCATCCCGTATTTCTCGGGGTGTGTTCCTGTTTTAATTTGGGATTGATGTCAATTTTAATTCACCACTCTAATCAATGCTGGAAATCAATGTTGAGAATGCGAATGTTTTTCAGGAATTTTAACATTATTTGTATGGTTTTGTGAATTATTTCTGATTTTGTACTTTATTTCTAGTGTTGCAATAAATTACGTAATATAAAATAATAAAAACAATTTAATAATTCAAAATGTTTGTTGTTTTTTCTTTGTATGTCTTCCCGGTCTTCCATCGAATTCGTCCTGGATTTTCCTTGACTTGCAAAAATTAATGGATTTTAATTATTACAAAAACTCAGGTAAGAGATCATATCTTCATGGTTATTTAAAAAATAAATTTCTGGCATATATTGTTTTTATCGCCTTTTCAACTTATTACAATTAGCTGCAGTAGACAAAGTACTTATTCTTGGTTCCATATGAAATTTAAAAGGACAAACTCGTTTCAAGAATTGTCCAAGTTCATCTGAGAAGGTGGAATGGAAATTATTTCTGATCTTGCAATTTCTTTCTGATTGCGCATTTTATTTCTAAACGTGCACTTCTGTCTTGTACAAGAGCTTAAAATAATAAAAAAAGGCTCCTGTAAAACATTGAATTCAAAGCTGACAAATGAAACTCTAAATTCCCCGAGGAATTCGTACGCACATTTGAAGTTGCCATGAATTTGTGCGTGAGCCCGCAAGAGGAAATTTGTTGCTGGAGAGAGAAAGAAGGGAAAGGGAATTTGAATTAGCGAGATGCAATAAGTACTTGTATAGTATGTATAGTGTAGCTCTCTGTGTATGTGTAAGCGTGGTTGTAGAATTTCTTTCTAATTTGTTCCTCTCTCCGAGTCACTGGTTCTCTTGGAGGTAATGAGGGAAGAAAAAAGGTTGGTGGGTTTGGAAAGATAATAAAGCTGGTGAGTGACAGATAGGTTTGTACTTGAGGCACATGATGACGGTATACATATATATAAGTAGGTATCAAGTACATGGGAATATAGTATAACTACATGATATAAACTCTGGCTACATGTATATGAAGGGAGCAAATTGTAAGGAGCTCTTTTGTGTGAGACGTGACATGTGTAAACATTACCTGTTTCACTAAAGTTCCGCTCCTGCTTCTTATCATTCCTCCTTCTCCTCCGCGTCTTCTCCTTCTTCTCCTTCTTCTTCTTCTACTTATTCTACTCCTTCCCTTCCACAAGACAGAGCAATTGAAGCCTGTTTTGATGTAGGGACTCTCACTTTTAAATATATTGTTTCTCCGCTTGTGTACAGCCAAGGTAGTTAATTTCCTCCGTAAACTACTGAACGCTCAGTTGTTGAAAGACAAGAAAATGTATAATGCCAAGTTTAAAATAAAGTCCACACATCCATCCTCATGAAAGGTAAGATGTTGTGTGGTGGGGAAATTTACGACTCCTCTTTTACACTCCAAATTCTTGCTGTTCATCTTTCGGTTTTGGCAGAAGGGCTTCTTCTTCTCCTTCTTCCCTTCTCTAACAGCAAGCAGACAGGTATAATACGTATTTAATACCATTTACTACACAAGAACAACAGCAACAACGCCAGCTCCGTAGACAACGTTAAGGAAATAGGAATTTCACTCCTTGAGACCCAAAGTATGCAATTCCGAGCCGCACATAGATATGTACGTACATGTAAATAGATATTCATAATATGCTCACACTAATCGCAATATACACATTTCCTATATAGTTTATGAGCCTCAGAGCTCTTGCATAAAAGCGTTGGCCTCAAGAAGATTACATTGTTGTTGCTGTTGTTTATAAATATGTTTTACAAGCGGAATTTAATTGCTCGTAAAAACTTCCCGGGTCTAGCAGCTCCATAAGAAGAAATATGTATCTACATGTTATGTACATACTTCAGATACTTCAGAAACGTGCGTAACTGGTGAAAAGACGTGTGCATGGGCATGACGGAATTATATTAGTGGTAATAAGTTATTATATAAGTAGATACAACGCAAGTTATTAAGTAAGTGGGCATTTTCATCAAAAGCCATATGTTTTGTGGAAATTCATAAAGTTTAATGCTTTTACGTCCCTATATATGCACTTAACATGGATAAACTTTGGGAAATCAACTTAAAAACAGTCGAATAATACGCCGAGGCAATTATAAGAGAGTGTGTCGGGAGGTATAGTAATCATTTTGTGTGGGGAATTTTAAGAATAATAATAAACACACACAATCTCACACAAGTATAGAATTCGGTATCAGCACTAACGTATTACATCACGGGAGCATGCAACAAGATTATCGCATTTCATTTCATTGGTGCGGGGAACCGGTTACGGTCTGAAGAACGGTTGGGAAGGAAGACCACAGGTATTGCATATATGTGTATGTCCATATCTTTACATTGCATGTGTATATTACGTGTATGTATGTCTACATAGGTGTGCATGTGCATGTTACATAACATAGGTAATGGACATGTAGCTAGATTATTTAAATCAAGTCATAAATGTCACAGTGATAATGCTGCATACCTTTTTTTACAATGGGAAGCTTATTTTATTACATTAATGTTATACAAGTCGTCAGTCCTTCTGTCACATTCCCTTCGTTAAGCTGGGACCGACGTTAATGACAAAGTTAATTGCATTAAGTTGACTGGAAAATTGAGTTTTCTTCTCTGGTTTTTATTGTGCTTTTATAGTACAGCATCTACTTGTATAGCATCTACATGTATATCTTCTACATGTATAGCATCTACATGTATAGCATTTACATATATGCATAGAACAGTTGTAAGGTTGAGCTGTTGATTGCAGCGACGATTGTATAAAGTATAATAAGTTCCTCCCACATATGTTAGAAGTTTAGGGAGTAAAAATGCACTGGAATTTGTTCTCGTTACTGAAATGTTACGACTGCGGGAGGAAAATATGCTACAAGTATAGATGCTTATGACATAATGTTTGTATGTATCTTACATAATATGCCCGTGCATTTTTTTAAGTATATAATTCATATTAAAACTGTATATATGTGCATTATAATGTGCATTATTATAAGTATACACAATACTTGATACATACCTACAAAGGTATTTCCACTAAATTACATTACTTCCAGATCCACTTAACCTGCATATTAAAGTACCCTTGTTACAGTTTACGTTTATTACCTCTGAAAGTTGAGGAGGCTAAATAAGTGCAAGATTTGCTCAAGTGCAAGTAATATAATATGGATCATGACTGCAGTTTTTTTTCTGGCGGTGCTAAACGTCCGGGACAAGATGTCAGACGAGGAGGTTGTTCACCGTCCGCACGGAATTGTTTCGCGCATTTAAGCTACTAGAATCTTTCGTACTTGTTCGTACTAAGCTTTGTACTTGGGATTTATTTTAAATACGTATATTTTTACTTGGGTTACAAGGTATAAACTATACCTTGGAAGTATACTACAGTATAAACTATACCTTAGAAGTGTATACTACAGTATAAACTATACCTTAGAAGTATATACTACAGTATAAAATATACCTTGGAAGTGTATACTACAGTATAAACTATACCTTGGAAGTGTATACTACAGTATAAACTATACCTTAGAAGTATATACTACAGTATAAAATATACCTTGGAAGTGTATTCTACAGTATAAACTATACCTTGGAAGTATATACTACACTATAAACTATACCTTAGAAGTATATACTACACTATATAAACTATACCTTAGAAGTATATACTACAGTATACCTACACACATATGATGTACACATAAGCACATTTTGTATATCTACATGAATTTGCCATAAGAAACTTATGAGTTACGCAAGTAATTATTGTGTGGCAAACAACTTTCCTTGTACATTTCGTTTAGAAAATGGCCAGGCTGTATTTAAGTGCATTATTATACGTTTGGCCTCAAATGCAATAAATATCTATTTATTACGGTGAGGATTCCTATACATGTATAATATAATTACATACCTATAAATATATATAATTAATGTGTATAGATACAATTACACGTGTATGTACAAATGTAGGCTTAAATGTACTATAAATATACAATTTAGGAAGAAATATATTAGAAATATTTAGAAGCAGACGCTGATACCAATCGAAATAATTATATATTAGGATTGGTTGACTGACCCGGATTCCTATTCGATTTTATTTTTTACAAGGGATTTAGAGTGCGATAAAGTTGCCTTGAGTATTTCTCTTCTAGCTCTCTCTCTTTCTCTCTCTCTCTCTCTCTCTCTCTCTCTGAGTCTCGAAAGAACTCATGACATTTCCCTGTTACGAGTCATAAAATGTGAACATAAACATTTTTCTCAATGTTCAACTTTTCCGTTTCCTTCCCTATCCTTGTCCCCCGCGATTTTCTTTCCCGAGGCCTCCATTCCTCCTCCCCTGTGGCTTTCCCAGCTCTTTCCCGCATTTTTTCCTTCTCCCATCGTCCTTTCTTATGTACAGGGAACAAGAAATGGTCGAGTGGGTTACGACGTAAGTAGTTGAGAAACCTCACTTAAAGGAATATTACGGGGATAAATACTCGCAAGCGGTGAAGTTAGTGGCTGCGACTTCAGGTTACCGTGTCTCAATGCCTTTTATACATGTTAACGCTTTATGTGTGCTTCCACAAATTTTTAGTATAAAAATTTAGTATTTTACTACTGTTTTCCCTTTAAATACATAAGCCGTACATATGTTCTCCGCTATAGAGCATCTGTTTATAGAGGTTTGAAATGCGTACGAATGTGTGCCTTGGACTTTTTCACATACCTTACATACCTTACATATATCTGCATTAAAACATTGCTTATAGATATCTACTTTTTCACATTTTCTTTATTATATGTGATTTTGCAAAAAAGTTGGCGAAACCCTTGGATTTTTTGTCCCTCATGAGGGATTTTTATTCTAAGGCATCATTCCTTTTACGTATGTACACTATTTTTTCCCTTTACGCACGGCGGCAATATTTTCTTGTTTTCCAACATCATTCGGATGCGGATTGCGGGCGCGGGAAGGGAAAAAAGCCTTTATGACTTTCTGTATTTTTTTTGCCGATTTCAGATTTTTACGATTGCTTGTCGACTTTTCAGTGATGTTAGTTGACAGTTTTTATTCTTCTCCTCACTATCCACATTATAGCTCGGGATTACGCAAAAACAGAAAAAATGGTGTGGAATAGTTGTGGAAACGCGAGTACTAAAAAATATATTTTGCATACTACATTGTACATATAGGAGATTTTTATAAGCATATTGAACATATATAGCGAATTCCCAAATATTTAGAGGCAGTTTGGAGTGACGAAGGAAAGCTGTTGGGAGTTTTAATGCTAATATGAATATTTACTAGGGAGTTACTACTACTACAACTGTGGTTGTTCCGTTATATTTCTGCAAAAACAAAAACAAAAAAGCTACAAATATTATGTGGAGAAGGGAATTGGGAAGGTTCCAACGCATATATTTTCCCTGCTCGAAATGGAGATAAAATGCATTATAGGGATACATAAGAGTACATTCATTGGAGTGAATTCCGTGCGGCTTTATATTGTTTTTCCGGCTCTTGAATGACAGCGAGAATATGAGAATAAAACTCATCCTTGATAATAAAACCCTGAATTCTTTCGGCTTTCGGAGTTGTTTTTTCTTTTGGGGGAAGCTGAAGAGTAGGGAATAAAATCAAGGAGAGTAAAAACAGAAGGAAAACAAAGGGAGAGCAGTTCCTTGGTCGTTCTTTAACCATCCGCTGTATATTATTACTATTGCTTAAAATTGTAGATTATAAAAATAATGTGGCAGGTATATATTTTTGGAATTTACGCTGATTATAGATAAGCTACACTGATTTTCGTATTTATTTCATCAGTCAAGACAGAAGTTTCGGGAAGATATACTTACGAAATATAATCTACAAGCTTATAATCTTGCTGATGTAAGTTTAATTGTGCTCACGATCACCTGATATCCAAGCCGGAACGTTGAACAATGCGGGTTTTCTCCCCAGAGTTTTGGCTTCCTCATATTCGCAATAATGTTCCTCATCTGTTGGTGGTGGTCAATGTTTGGAGGAAAATCAGAGAGATTTTAACGGGAAGCCTGCCAGGGAATGCGGGGCTTAAAAATTTGGAAGTGATCTTCTGGCGAGTACACAGAAGAGAGGAAGAAAGCAAGAGGGAGAGAGAGAAAGAGAGAGAGAGAGGCAGACAGAGAGGAAGAAAGCCAAAAGGATTGTAAAAGTGAGGAGCATCTTCTTTTTTTGTAGTAAGTTGGAATGCTAAATCTTTAAGATCAAATGCCTTTCGGCTCCCTTCTTGTCTTCTCACATTAAAAACTCACTGAGGCTCAGAGGCCGTCCATTCGGATGTTTGTGTATGAATTCTGTGTAAGTTGAGACCAGCTCTTAGCCTTTCGATCTCTCGCTATTCTTCTGTTTTCTCTCTCCTTTTGCTTTGCTCTTCATCCTCTCTCTCTCTCTCTCTCTCTTTCGGCCAAGTACTCCATAGAACATTTTTTATTCCAACTATTATAGCTCCCAGCAATTTTTTTCTCTTTTCCTCAGTTTGGTTTTTCAAGACTTTTTACTACTCCACTTTCCTTTTCCCTGCTCCTCTGTTGTCTTCCCTTTCTCTCTTTAAGTATTTCTTACTCTGTTGGGTCTTCCTTCAAGTATTGCCTTATTCCCTTTTCGGTTCTCTATAGTCTCCAAACTCACTGTTCTTATGCCTTTTCGAAGGTTTTCTAAAATCTTTGCTTGCTTCTACAACCTTTCTTGCTTGCTTTCCCTCCTCTAAAATCTTACTTGCTTTCCTTTTCTTTCCTCTAAAAATCTTACTTGCTATCCTCCACAGAAATCTTTCTTTCTCGTTTTCTCCAGAAAATCTTGCCGGCGCTTCTATACTTTTGACTTCTCTCGCTCTGTCCCTCCTTCGAATTCTCTTCTTCGCCTATCTTCACTTCTCTGACAGACCCCGCGTGCTTGTTTGAGAATACTTTGAGACTTTCGACGGGCGTTTTTTGTATGTAGAGGAATTGTGGAATTGTAGATATACAATTCCACAATAGGAATTGCATAAGCTTCTGGAAAATATAAGACAAATGCGGAAAAAGCTTATCTTTATACACACCAAGTTTTTTTATAGTCGGAGCATCTCCCTCTCCCTCTCCAACAACCTGTCAGTCACGATACATTGCGTATGAACACATGGTAAAAATACTGGATATTCTCACAAAGTATTCTTTTTCTGGCTCTCTGGACTTTTCTCTCTTTTTCCTGTTTGATAGATATTTTACAAGTTGAAAGGGAAGGAGAAATGATACCAGTTTTGCATTTTAACACTGCTTTCCCCCCAATCCGCCGCATTGGAAACCCAAGGGATAAGCTCAAAGATTGTTGACTCACTATAGTATATCGTGTAGAAGAATAGGGAGAAACTTATGTTTTTTTGCCTTTCTTTTCATCTCCAAAGAAAACTTATAGGTATATCTACACCTTCTAGGATATATATAAAACATACTTCTTTTTAACCCTACAATATGTATTCTTTCAATTTTTTATAAAAGATTCAATTTTTTACGAATAAAATATAAAGAACCCTCAAGTACTTCCCATACCGATTTTGTTTGATTTCTCTTTCTCTTCCGCGATGCTATTTTTTTTTGACTTTATATTTTAAAAAAGATAGTCTTCTATATGCTTTTCTTGCCTTTTGAAATTCCTTTCCTTACTTCACAGTTGTTCAAGTTTATTTTTTAAAGCTTTCCGAACTAAAACCCTTTGGTCTTGGAGATGATTCTCGAGTCAATAAACATGTTTTGGAGTCAAAAGTTAATATTCAATGTTCGACACTCATGCTCGGAAGAACGTGAAAGAGAAACTTGATCCTTGTGTTTCCAGCAGCAGCAGTAGTAATAAATACGAGATCATTTCATACTCGTACTATAAACTTGGGATAAAAAATAGTTTTTAGGAAGTGTAGCTTTGAAAGAGAGGAATGTTATGTGAGCGGACTGGAAATAATTTATACTATTTGAGATATACGAGAAGTTGCTGGTGATTGAAAATTCTTCAAATTTTTCATCTGCATTTTCATATATATTTTCTGTAGTTTTTTCCTTACGCTTTAGTTTCAAAGCGGAAATTCGAGTAAGAATGTTTGCTTATGGGAATATTTAATGTACATAAATTCATTCTGTTTGAATGTTTGTAATAAATTCTTTCTCTGGAAATATTTGAAATGGACAAATTTTCCGGAAATATTTGAACTAAGCAATTGTTTTTTGAAATATAAATGTATTTCCAGAAAATTTGGAATTCTAAACGCTAAAAAAATTGACATTCCAAATATATATTACACACTAAAATATTATGTAAAGCATAATAAGTTAACCTATGCTCCAACAAGGTGTGCTACTGGAGAATCAATTTCTCTGTCCGAATTGGCAGAGCTTGGTTTCAAAGAGTTGGTGGAAGTTGTAGAGGGATCGGATGTTGGATTAGATTTCCAACTCTGCTCGCGTCTGTGAGGCTTCTCTCTTTCATGAGGAAAGTCTACCTTTCCGTGTGTCGGTTCCTGTGTCATAATCCCCAATCTCGCTCCTGCACTCTGCACATTTCTACAAATTGCTTCTCCTCAACTTCCATACTTGATTACCTGCTGCCATGGTGGTACTTTTGAAGCTTGAGCAGGAAGCAGGGAACACGCGTCCATATTTTTTTCTGTTTTTTAAACCTTAAATATTTAAGCATATGGTTTCATTTGCTATACAAGAACAAGGTACATACTACATTTATATATGTAAACAGTTTATCTGCATGTTTGTATAATCCATGAACTCATGAAGTTCTTGATAAACTAAATCCGCGGGATTTGTTAGCGTGAGATTTAACGGAGGAAATTGCTTCGAAGCTTGAAAGTGCGTTTGAATTAATGTAATTTCGGGGGTAGATGTCATGTAATTAGAATACACAAGTATACATAAGTTACTGCAGGTAGAGAAATCACATTTACATATCAAGAGCTTAATCTTATAAGGTATCCCTATTATTACATACCTTGCTACAGGTATACCACAAGATAAATATATGATTCACAGAAAGCCGAATATACAAAACATGAAACTACTCCGCAGAGGGTTGGCAATCGTGAGAAAATGAATCAATTTATATAGTTTGTAAAAGTAAGTGGAAATGAGTGTCTATATAATTCTGTTGGTTGAATAAAAAAGAGGAAATTACATGAGTACACGCAGCTGTACACTAATTGGAAGTTAACTTGATGTCTGCGGATCACATATTACAGTGTTTACATAGCCGTATGGGAATAAATCCGACGGGGAATGAACACCCCGCCGAAAGTCATACCGAAAAGCTCTACCGCTCAGACTTAATCAAGGGATTGGGCTGATGTGAAGTATCGAGTAAAATTTGATAGCTTGTAATTTCATATTAGCGATTATGTCTGTGTATGTATATACAGAGCATCTTTCCCAAGCTGCAATTAAGTGATTGACCCCTTCTGCCGCTTCCATTTACAACGTTCTTCAATTATTCGGGGCAGCATGTATACTTTTTTCATAAATGTTGATATGTTTGGAAAGTGTAGTTATAAATGTAGATACTTACATATAATTGAAAAAGATATTCCGAAGGTAAGCTCATAGTTCAGCTTTACAGCTCTTGCTCAAGTCTGTGCTATGTATCTGTACGCATAGGAGATATGGGAATAATGTGTTGTGGGATGAATGTGATATATCCTAGATTCATATATTACTATGCAAGTATACAGTATGCATAATATAGTATATATATAAGCATATAATTTATAATGTATGTGTGAGACAGAGTTAACACGACACTCACAATCAGGAAGATTAGATAGTCAGTGAACATGATGGCTGTAAAGTACAGAGACGATGACCAGGAGACGGCGAGAAAAGTTGAGTTACATTTATGGGGCAGTCAGTTGCAGCTACCCATCCATCCCGACCTTACAATGGGGTCTCTGCTGACCAACAGAATTCTAGTCTGAACCACATTACACCCGGAGACAAGATAGACAGATTTACGGAACATACCCAGGCACGCATGAAACGAGCACACAAACACACTTTCAGCACACACACAAACACACATGGTACCGTAAATCATCACAACAGTGCTTGTCCAGCAGATAGGATCGGTGTTGGTAACATGGAAGGAGAGGTCTATGTACGATATGAGATCACTATGCATGTAACTATGTTCAGTGCACATATGTAACACATAGTGTGGCCGTAGAGACAGTATGGGACATAGGTGGGCATGCTACATGAAGCTACATAGGTATACGAGGTTGATAGGAACATGTAGTAGGACATGCTTTATGGGATCATTGTGCATCTAGTCTAGAGGTAGGTAACAATTGGACAGACTATATGACACCAGGGCATGTAACATTTATAGTTGGATAGGCCAGGAGAGTATCTCCTTTCAAATTACGATAACAGCCCAGTGAAAAATTACTTTATAACCTTTTTCAATGTAACGATCCCTTGATTGTGCGTTACCTTGCACTTGAATCCGCTTTTATAACCTGGAACCTCAACGATTGCGTGCAAAGTTGCTATACGATTTGACCCTCGTGCAATTAAATCAAAACGGAGTGCTAACCAACTCAGTTTTAACTCGATTTTATAGGTTGGTAATACCCATTTATGATGGGTTAATACCGATTGTAGTAGTTTCAGTTCGGTAAGGAAACAATGTCCTTCCCGATCATTTTGCTTAGGCAGTACATAATGTACTAAATATGAAATCACTTACGTTAGCCCATATTCACCACCAAGGTGGACATATGTGGTAGAACAACGTGAGTAAGACAGATAAGAAGGAGATGACATGAGATACTAGAAGCATCCTGACGATTTTAGGAACCAGGGGTACTACTCCAAGAAAATTGTTCGCTTCCATTTTTCAATAGGAATTTATTCAGTGAATGACAGCTTTAAGCTCTCAATACCTACATGGAACTGCATAAATCATGAATAAAATGGTATGTTCTACATGCTGTTCTATGTGTAATGCTTCGCTTCGCTGTATTATGCAGTGCAGTATGTAAACGTTTTTTAGTTACGAATAGTATTGTTGTACGTACGAGTACGCGGAGATTTGTATAATGTCGAGGCATTTGTGCCAACCCGTATCATTCTGAGGAGCAGATGTACATATCGTGAGCTTGTTCCGAAATTCCTTTCACACAATCTTGTACTCTAAATCTATATTATAGTTGGGTTGACATACACACACACACACATGCACAAACGGGTAGGCACTGTGTCGTTGAATTGACTTCACTGTGTCAAGAGTACCTCAATATATTCGGGGTTTCTGGATCTGACGCCACTCTTTCTCTTACTTGCTCTTTAGTGAGCACAAGCAGGCAGAGCAAGCAGGCAGACGACCGCGGTAGGTATTTTGTATTCCATTACTGTGGAAAGTCCTTGTTGCCACTTGGCTGGTTGTGCATACACAACGCATATACTTAAATTTTCTACTTGGAGCATTTATATGGAAACAAGGAATATATGTACCATTTATTCGCCTTTACATTGATATTTCTATCCTCGCCACTAGATCACATGGGAACTGTAAGAGATATATAAGAGCACTATTCCAGAAATTCCGGTGGAGAGACTGCTCTACTTGCTGTTTATGTACAAGAGACGCTGGAAGGAATAGCAGTTACTTATGAGCCAGTACTTGACTGGGCAAGTGGACGGGTAGGGAGTTTTAGACTGTCACCGGAGATTTATCAAAACAAAAGGAGCAAGCATTTCTCTCCTAATGAAATAAACTGGGTGAAATATGAGACGTTGACGTTGATGTTGACTGGCGGGACTGTGACAGATCCACATTTTATTCCTTATACAACAATGAGTTTAAGTGTACTCGCTCTGTTATCCTTACTCAGCCTACCCGGGCTCCTTTCATCCACTCTCCCTTTGTCTCAAAACCCACCAGCTCTCTTTCTTAAAATTTAACGGGATCCCACGGTCCTTCCATTCGCCCCACTCCGACGTCCTTTCTTATCTCCTGAAAATCAAAAGTTGTCTCATTATACCTCTAAACAAATAACGTCACTACCACCACACCATAGGACGTCACAATTACCAACCTCCATAGAATTTTCAACGTGAATTATGTTCATTTTGTAAGAATTCATCACCCTCAAAATATTTCAAGATTTGAAGCCCGCCCGGAGAGATTTGCTCTCCTGAGAATGAAGAATTAGGGCAGTCAGGTTGCAACCAAAATCGTAGTGAGGCAACATGAATTTCCTTATGTTATTCATGTCCGACCTGGCATTTCTGATTTAATGCCCTCTTCTGTAATCCTAGATTATTGGCTGGACGCATGCAAAGTGGATTTTGTGTTTGCACAATGTATTTCGCATTAATATAAAACTTTATACTTATGAATTAACCTATACGTTTCCCTTTTCAAAATATAATTTATATCATTATATCTACACACAAAAAATTCCTTGCTAACAAAATACTTCAGAATTTTATATACCACGTACGTCCGGATTTCGCAATGAAAAATTGCGAATCTACAGAATTATTTAGTCGTGTAGCATGGAATAAATTGCAAAACTTGGTGGAGTGCCCACTCGACAAAGTTTCACCCGGGAGGTCGGTTTTTGAAATTCCACATTTAATGGGAAAAAGTACCTAGGAAAAATATTTTTGCGAATAGCAGATGGTCGTAAGTTTCTGAAAAATGGTTGAGTAAGTTTTATCCGTAGGGGATCAAAACTTGTATATAATATTTGATATTGATGACTGCAAGGGAAATAAGTAGGTATACTTATTTGAATTAAATTGGGAATACTTCGTGGGACATGAAATCCTTCGATACAGACGATAGCTTATGTTGTGTATGCTATTGTGTTTGCGAATATTATCCTCCCCGCAACCGAAACAACTTGTGTGTATGTGTGGTGAAAAACACCGAGTTCCCAATACTCACGCACTTTCTCTTTGTCCTCGGATTTTGTTTGTTGGCCGCTTATGAACAAGGGATTTCATCATGTAACATGCCGCTGGTATTTTTTTCCGCTTGACTCTCTATACTTGTGTTGTGGATATTATAAGTAGATAGACATAGGAAAGTTTAATATTTACATTGAACTTTATTCTTCATATACTGTACATGTATCTACATATGGGTAGAAATGTAACGTAGTAAAAAGGAATACGGTTTGTAAAAAAAATTGTGAATACCGTTACGGTAGTTTTCTCCTCATCATATCTTCGGTATGGGATAGAGTACTATGGCAATATATGCATTTGGTTGTTTATATATATGGAGTCGAAAATTCGATTAGATTATAAATATACTCAAAAGAGGATATAAGGTGGGTGGTGGTGGTTCGGCTTGGACTCAATAAATGTCTTTCTGATGTGACTTTTCTCAGGAGGAAATTGAATGAGCTCAAGCCACTGGCATTTCTCAATAGTAGATCCTTTTGTGTGGCCCCGTTCCAATTCACCAGCCCGAGCGCCGTAATAGTACTCTTTCAAGTATTACATATTATTTTGGAGGAGCAGCAGACTTACCCAAATGCACACACACACACACATCCTCACTCCTTCATCGGTTTTAACTTCTTTTTCGGGGAGGACAAGGAGCAACGGGGCTTTTGTCACCAACCACAACCACCAACACCAACCACGGTTTTCATTCCTGGAGAAATGCATTTTTTTTCTCGTCTCCGTTCACATCGTCGTTCCTTAACTTTCCTCCTTGCCTTTACTTCTATCGTGTTGCCTTCATGTGAATCTTTGCTTTGCTTTGCCTTCACTTTCACTTGAATCGTTGCTTCCCCTGCATCGTCGCTTACACTCGAATCTTTCCTTTGCCTTCGCTTGCATCGTCGCCCCAACCCGAATTTTTGCCTTCCCATGAATTTTCCCATCACTTAAATTTTTTATTCCTTACCTTATACTTTCCCTTGTCGTCGTCTTCGATTCCGAGGAAATAGTTGAAGTTGGGACAAAATTCACATCCATAACTGATGACATATGACATCAGCAAAAAATTTGCAATCTCGTTCCCCTGCCAAGGAAATCAAGACGAAGTGCATATAATAGAGTGGAAAATCCTTATTTTGTCACACGTCTCCTTTATTCTCAATTGTACTATAAAGCTTATGTAAGCTTTGTAGCTACTGTAGTAACTCACTCTGTACCATTATACGTACTGAAAAATTTTGTACTACTGGAGGTTTTAGTGTTATTCCAAGGCGTGTGAAATAAAATACATTTTTCGCGATGCGAAATCCTATGATGCTATAATCGTAATTTCATTGGGGCAAATGAATAATGTAAATAAACTTTTACAGACAAGAGGTTGTTAACATAAGCATATAATTTCTGAAGAGTAAAACCAAAAATAGCAGCGTGTGCAGATGAGAATTGAGGCATTGCAAAAAAGTGCATTTCTCATTGAATGCTTTTCCCTGTAAATGCCTTGTCAGAAGATATGGGGACTATTTATGTATGTGCGTTTTTGTTTGGAGAGTCTTTTGGCGTAAATACTCTCGGAGATAAGATGAGGCGAGGTAGGGAAAGAATAACATTACTACATGGTTCGGTACTTGATCTCCTGGTTGAGTGGTTCATAGCGCCATAGTCGTGTGCAATAAAAGAGTATTTATGTTAGCATAGGTTATGGAATGGTATGTCGGAAGAATAATTCATAAGAAAAAGATGTGCTCCCTTGCCGTCCCAAGGTCCCTTACAGTCCCGCCATTCTACTATATTTCCCTTTGTTTTTCCAACCTTGTCTCCAGTTTTATCTAAATATATTTTCTGTTCTAGACAATCCTCTCATAGTTCTTCCAACTTGAATTGACGTAATATCTAGTCAGGCACGTGGTGGTTGGTGGTGTGCACATTTACGTTTTTCCTATTATATTTACACTTGGATGTTATTTGTACACGGCGGCTGTGGGGAACCTCAATACTCAGTATTCTCTTATTCTTTGGCATTAAACCTCGCGAGGTAAGGTGTGAAATGCTTTCGAAATTTGGAGCAATTCTTGCGCATGAAGTTTCTTGCGTTTTGAGTTGCTTAAATTCATAATAATAATAATTACTAAAATGTTTGAAAGTATTGGAATTTAGCTGAAATGTAATTCAAAACTGTATTTAAAACACCGCAATGACAAACAGATGCGTGAAGAAATTGCTGTACAGGATATTAAAATGACTTGCAGCCCATCGGATTTGTATTTCCTTATTACTGCCTGCCTGCGTTTCTGTCCTTGTGCTTATGAATTGTGACTTTAGTGATAGCAAATGATCATAGAGTCTGATGACTGACAGCGCAAATGTGGAGGGATTTAAAATTTATGATACTCCCTAATGATTTTAGTTAAAACTTAACTCCATACATGTTGCTTTTTACAAGTTTATTCTTAACAAATAAATTCAAAAATCAATGCTGCCATTTGGTAAAGATACCATTTAAAATTATTTTCAAATCTGGGACTCTCATGGGAAATAACATTTACGGAAATAATTCATCCCAAAAAGCCTAAACCTGTCATCGGCAGCATAATGTGGAAATCATAATATGGAAGCTCTGAGGAATAATAAGTAACAATAAAGAATATTCATAAAGTGTAATCATATAGTATGTATGTCTACAATTTCTTACCCAAGATCGTGGTCACGAAATGTGGAAGTAATGCTCAATGTAAACATATAGGAACAAAACTGAAACATTGTAGAAATGTAAGTAGAAACAGTTATATGACTTATAAGGGATTCTAAATAATCTTCAGATATCGAAACCAAAAGGGGAAATAAGACAGATTATGTACCAAAAGTTGTGGGTACATAAATAGAAAAAATAGAGGAAGCCTCCTGTAAGAAGGGGTGCAGCAGCAGCGTGGTCGGAGGAACCAGGAAAGACTCATCGTTAGACAAGATGCATTTTGTGCAGTGTAAATGTGAATAAAAAAGATGCTTAAAGCTCTTTTTCTCGACTAGACACATGCCCCTTGTGCGGTGGTTGAGAGAGTTTTTCTAAACAGAAAGGGCAGTCGCGAGTCCCAAGAGTCACTTTAAAAACTTTGGTATTCCGATGTGTCAGTGGGGGACCGGAATGGGAAAGTCGACAACATTTTTACTCTTCTCTCTCTCCCTCACACACACTACACTACATACACATATACTATAATGTACACATTCAAGCCCTTGTTTTTCTAGCCACTGATGTTGCTCTTCTCAAAGTTTCTCCTCTGTCTGGTTCTTTTTTGCATTACTACACTACGTATACTTTTTGCATGTGTAGATTCATGGAAAAAACTTGGATGGATCGTGTGTATTTGCGCTGAGTTATTTTTGCTTTCTTTTCCCTCACTTTTCTTCTAGTAGTTTTAGTGACTGCAGCTGATCTAGTGGTTGATGGCTTTACGTCAAGACCGACGGAGTGAAAAGGTGACCACTGAGAGTCAAGAGTTGTTTTTTCCTGTTTTACTTCAAAGTCACTTTTCTCCGAGTAACACACTTTCATGTCCCTTTGCTGTCGCTCTTTCGTCCTCTTGTTGCTCTTTCTGCCGTCTTCTCTCCTACGCTGTTTCTACGTTACATATGTATCGTCCAAATCTTCGTATGCATCGTCCATGCATCTTCTTATGTAGCTTGTACATCTTCTTATGCATTTTTTACATCTTATATAGTTTGCACATTAACTTATGCAGCTTTTAAACCTTCTTGTATACCTTTCACATCTTCTTACGTAGCTTCCACAACTTCTTACGTAGCTTCCACATCTTCTTACATATCTTCCACATCTTCTTACATAGCCTTCACATCTTATATAGCTTCCACATCTTCTTATATAGCTTTCACATCTTCTTATATAGCTTCCACATCTTCTTACATAGCCTTCACATCTTCTTATATAGCTTCCACATTTTATATGCATAGATCGCATAGTCTATATCGTTGTCTCAAAGCTGATGGTTTTCTGCCGGTTTTTTCGTCTTCTTGTTGCTGTCTTTCTCTTGTTCACCTTCCTAATTCCACAATCTTTCTTTTACACAGTTCTGCTAGCTCCTGTTCATCGTCTCCTTCGCAATCTCTGTCAGACCTGTCTTTTGCACTGTTTTCGGCACTCTTTTTCACTCAAGCCTTCAATAGGAAAGTTTATACTTTAACAAATAGATTTATACTTATTTATTACATACTCTACATAACCACCTACAAATGTAATTATGTACTTGGAGGTGTGTATGTGTCTTTGTATGTGTACGTGAACGTATTTATGTATATCTGCAATTATGAGTACATACATACAATAAACTCGTCGTATGTTATACATACAACATCATCTGTAAATTCATGTGCAAAGATCGGGATGAAAGAAAGTATCGGAGAAAAAATCGTGAACGGATATCAACTGCGAATAGATTTAGATCTCAAGTCAGTGATGCAAGATTTGTGAAGATCTCAGATCTTGGTGAAATTGTATGGTGAGATCCTTGGCGGATTATTTCCGATCTGACTTCTCCATATAATGCGGTGGTTGAATTTGACATCCTATAAGATCCTTATCTTATGGATAAGCACATGTCAGTAGTTCACCTTCGCATAATTCGTCGTCATGCCTGCGCTCTATTCTTATACATGTAACGTGCATACCTATTGTATGATATGATTGAGTACACGAGGTGGTTTTTATGATGCTTCACTGCTTCAGTAGCTACTACAATTCGGACACTTGTGTTGGCACGCCGTGCTAATAGTATGTGTGTAATGTAAATATAACAAATGTACTTGCGTGAAATTCTATTTATAATGTGACTTATTTATTTTTACGATATACATGTATACTTATATCTATCTATGTACATAGTATGTATTATAATTTTGTAGCACACTGCTATAAATAAGTGTGTGGTTTGTAGCTGGAAGAAAGTAAACTTTTTCAAGTGCCACTCACTTTTTTCTCCTCGCTGCTTCTTCCTTCTCAAAAGTCTTGACTTGGACATATGTGCTTGATTTGCAGGTTGTGTTCATACTATATCCATGCAATTTTACACATTTTATTTTACAAATAAATATGTGGAATCGTCGTATACTAATATGCATATTTCTTCTATAATATACATATATATTGTTAACATGTATATATACAAACTTGGGTACATTTGCAACGGAAACAGAATTTAAACATATAAAATGTTTATATATGCAATGCCGACAGAAACTCAAGAATTGCAGGTTTCGCCTTCCTTTTTCTCTTTCTTCCTCTTTTATTTGTTACTCCTCCTTTGCCTTCTACTTGTAGATGTACAGTGTTTGCACGGTTGAAAGCTCTCACATATCAAAGCTAGTGGAAAACGTGAGTGAGTCTATGTCGGTGTGACTGACTTGCGTGTGCTTTGCAATGGTATAATAAGTATACTATAGTTCATAGTTTCCAGGGAGGACCTCGATCACCTTCCTCCTCGTGAAAGTGTGGCTCGCTCAAGGAATATTAACGCTTTTGAAAGCATTTTCGCATCAGCTCCTTCCAACTACTTAAGTCTCAATACATATTCATAGTGTGTGGGATGCACTCACAAGCAGGTGGATATTATGATGGGGAAAGTCCATATAGCATGATGATATGTAATGGTAGCAATAAAGTATCTATGAAGTATGTACATATGTATATGTTTGTACTCCAAACTTTTCAAATGTTTAATCAAGTCCGGGAAAAATATGAACCAATATTATTTTACTTGTTGTTGGGCGTTAAACTATTATATATGGAGTAGTACAGGATGGGTCCAATTGGAAATTGTGACGTGAGAGAAATGAGGATTTTAGTTTTGTAAATCGCTGGAACTACGTTCGATGCATAATAAATGTAAGTACGGTTTATGCATGAAGATGCTTTTTATGATCTGATACTTTTTGAGTTTTGACACATACTTTTTTCATGGATAAGATACTTTTTTTCTTAATGGTGTAGGAATTTCATCCTTGGTATTTCAAGAATGTTTCACTTATGATTGGTGCATGAGAATTTGTTCTATTTAAAAAAAAGTATCTTAAAAATTAAACAGGAATGAGAAAATCACATTACAAACATAAATGAAATCAATTTGCAAGATGAATGATATGCTCCCTAAAATATAAGCAACTATCTATTGCAATATGATCACACGCGTTTAGTTGTTCCTACAGAGTCCTGGAGTATTGCTGATTCCAGAGATTCAGGGATTCTGCTTGTACAAGAGGGTGAGGGACTGCATGGTTGGTCCATAAGTGGATATTTGATGGAAGAGTGTGGCAATAGCAAGAGCCAATCTGTAAAGGCTCGTGTTGCTGAAAATTGTGGGGCTGAAATAGTACATGTTGTACATAGAATGTTGCAGCCAAGTGAACGATGTCTCAGTGGTTATTTCACGGTAAAGTGAGTGGCATGCTGCCCGGAGCAAAGTGCCTTCACTCATCCGTTATTTCAAGTTGAAAATGAAAGTGAAATTGTTGCCAGGGGTTTCTTTGTACCTACTTACTTCTATACTTATCGATGTCCCTCCTGCATGTATTGATGCCTTGCTGGAACCTTGGGACGCCCTAAAATAATGCTTGGACTACAAACGGCGGATGAATTCAATGCTGTCCATCGATGTCGCTCTACTGTAATATAAGTACAATCTTGTTTTATCGATATGGCGTCGTTAATTGAAATATCGCCCGGCGATTTCGCATATCATTAATTGCCTTTTTTTATCGGTGTCGCATCGTCAATGTTAAATTTTACATCGGTTTCGCATCGTCAATTTTGAATTTTGCATCGGTGTCGCATCGTCAATATTAAATTTTACATCGGTTTCACATCGTCAATATAAAAATTTACATCGGTGTCGCATCGTCAATATTAAATTTTACATCGGTCTGGCATCGTCCATTGCAATGATTTTAAAGAAAGGCCCCTTCAAGGATTCTACAAATAATTTGATTAGCATTTATTTCCCAAAATGTCAAAATCAGTACAGACATTTGCATTGCTTGAGTGAAAATGTCCAAGACTCAATAACAAATTGACAATGCTAAAACATTTACTACATGAAAACTACTCCAATGCTTTTAATCTACGGGAATCGCTTTCAACTGAAGCTCAGAGCTCATCTGTGTAGTTGTGCTTTTTAACATTTAACCGCTGCGAAAGAAGCTATATAGCATAAGAGCATTTGTGTGTGCGTGTATGTCTCCCTGTCTCAACTTTTCCTTCTTTCCTTCCTCAGGCGCTATGTCTTCACTTGGCTGGAGTTGACTTCCTTATGCCGGGAAAATCATGGGGTTGTAAGAACTCAGTCATGGGTTTCTGTGTTATAGGGAATTGAAGTATTTATACGTGTATAAATATATATAAGACGGAAAGATTCCTCCCAGAGCTTCTCATTCTCCATATAGGAGTAGCATAGCCGCAACTGAATGTTGATACTCCGTCCGACCCACTGCGTTGCATCGAGTGTCTCCAGGGTGTAATAGCCGTTTGACAATTTATGTGATATTTCGGCTCCGGTCCCTTTCCAGCCTCCCATGCTATATGTTTCTCTATATCTGCGGGCATGCATTAAATACCGACGCCCTATTTTTCGTCCTGTACATTAATATGCTATATAACTTTGCAGGTCGTCGTCATCGTCTTCGTCGTCTCGTCGTTGGTCCTGCCGCTGTACTTATTTAGTTTTCAGGTTGGAGGCCATTTACAGTGCAGGATAATATAATTGCATGGCTAAAAATCCTTATAGCTTGTCCCTCCAAAAATTTTGAGCCTGATTATAATACCTACATGGGATATACATAGTGCTATGGAGATACAGCTATGTGTATGTAAATTTGATATATGCTATAACATTGGAGTATCTTTTACGTTGTCGTATTATGCAATATAATCTGTGTAGGTATACCTACAACGACGCGACGAGCTTTTACACCGCTGGAATGACTGCGGTGACATTTTACTTCATCACTATAAAGACGCCATACATACTCCTTAATGGCCCTCGAGTATTATTTTTTCGGGGGATCCGAATTTATGAACACGTTTGCGGCCTAAATCATTTGCATTCGAAAATTCTCTTGTATATTTATAGTCCGAATCTCTTCATATATTTATCCAAAATTTCTAAATTTGAGTATATAATATATATCTCTACATCTAGTAAATAAAGGTATAAAAACATATGCAATATCATAATTCTCCGTGGGTTCCTTGAACTACAAACCTAAATTGACTTTGAAAATTGCATTTCTGACTATTGCAAAAACCTACGGGTAGATACTTATTCCATTGCGCTATGCTACAGCAAATCAAGTGTTCAAAGCTGTACAGACGAGATCTACTTAACTGTGTAAAATTGCTTTTTAATATGTATTTCTAGATTGTTTCATATTCAGAAGCTATTTTAATATTTAAATTGCACCTTCAATTAAATTACAACTCCTTTTTTCCATTTTGAGTGCTGCAGACAGATAATCCCCGTTTTTTTTTGTTCTTCTTCAAATTTATGGAGCTTATAAATTTTACATACAAGTATAAGCATAGGAATGTATATATACACAATCAAAATTCTCATAACCCTTTACATCAATGTAGCATATATGCATTGAGATAATGGGGAATGACCTATATTATGAGCACAGTGGGAATCACACAGGTGATGGTTAAAGATGCAGAAATTGCTTCTTCGTTCTTTTTCCCATTGGAGTACATATCTATATGTAACTCTAATAGTTTTAAAAGTAAGGCCAGATCCTCCATTACAGAATCCTAAATAGACAATACACTATCCATTTATATAAGAACAAATGCTGAATAGGTAAGTGGGTATATAAATAATCAACTTCCCATGTACTCCATTCTTCTATCCATTATCCATCCGCTCTGTCGTCATTATTATAATGATAATATATGTCTGCTGGGAGAAGATTAGAACGAGGGAGTATTTTTAAGTATTGAAAATAGCGATAGGAGATACATGGTGAAGTATCTTTTGTTAGTAAAAGTAAATGCATATATAGCGTAGAGCATATGTAATGAATTAGAACAAGACCATAGCAGTCTATTCGGATAAAATTGACTCTCATGCTGGTTGGTTGATCTAAATGCCTACGAACCATCACACACTATTCTACAGAATTTAATGCCTGAATTAGCGCATAATGATCATCAATGAACCTCAATAGTGCATCTCAAATTCTGACGGTCCTAACCTTTGCTAACTACTAACTAGTATATACACCATCATTACCAGAACTTACCATAGACAATGAGAGTATGAGGTTCTATGTCTATAACAGATCAGATGCTTTCTCATTTCGTGCTAGGGTGTTATATGCTATATATAGCATATATAGTGTATATATACACATACCTTCCAACCAGCATAAGCACATATGGTTCTCAAAGTATTTCGTCACATTTGTTAAAGCGAGACGTGGGGTTTGAAAAAGAAAACGTTATATTTGGGAAAGGAATTAACGTTCTTAAGTTTCCCCTTGTTGAAGAAGCTCCAATGGTGGGTTTTGTAAGGTGGGAAGTGCCTCTGTAATTTATTATTACGTAGTAGTGTGGTGTTGCACTTGGAGACATACGGGCATAATATTCTAAAACTCTTTCAGATAGGAGATTGGAGATGTATACCCAACATTATTAAAAGTTGTACAAGCAAAAAATCTAAACTAATCCATGTTCTCCCGGCTTTTTAATGAACAAGTTGTACATATGTATATCTATATCTATTTTATATTAAGATTCTTCACATTGCATAGACTCATAAGAGAATTTTTTTGAACTCTTTTTCTTTAATCGTATCTCGCTCTACTAGTGATGAGGATGTGTAATCTGTTTAGCAAGTGTGTGTGGGAGTAAATTACTTATACAATAACATACTACACTACTTGGGTGTATGATACAGATATGTAATTAATGTATCTAAGTATTCATAAAGTATTGAACATAGAACAAGTATATTTATATTATTTCCCAAAAATTAATTTCCATGCTATAGAATGTTAAACACTACTTCTATTTTGCATTTATGTATATATAGCCATGTTTGTATTTGTCTACTGCTATAATGTTAAAATATAATGTGTAATGTACATACTAATAATAATAATATGTAGAGACGACGAAAGTTGGTAAATGAAAAAAGCACAAGTTTTGGCGTAAGTCAGAGTAGGGGATAATTACATTATTTTAATGCCCGCTTTTCCTCTCCTCCCAAAAAGTCTCTTGTTCCGGGAGATAAAAGTCCTTAAAGCTATAGTCACCCGACCCGGCCGGCGCTGTCTATGCGTTATTTGTTCGCAAGTCTCTTACTGCTGCTCTAGTTAGCTCCTCCGGAGGAGGCATATCACCTCCTTGTAGTCTTCCTTCCTCCTTATAAAATCCGCCTTATAAAATGCCTCCTTATATAAAATAAATGCTTTTTCGTTGTATATGTTCGTAACTTCCCGCCAAGTATTAAAGGGAAACATAGAGAAGAAAATTGGGTAATTTTTCTCTCACACACAAGTTTTTCTACGAAATGAGAACGCAGGATGCTATGATACAGCTTCTTATATATAATTATTATATCTATAAAATATGTGTTTATATAAAATATAGGAGGAGAAATTGGGTATAAAAACCTGTGGGCATAAAAGAAATACCTATATAAAAACCATATCTATATATAAGTAAACACCAGAAATACTAGCGTCTAGCGAACTGATACTGCTCAAGAGTAAAGAGAGGAACAAGAGTGAGAGAAAACATTTTCTTCAGCAGCGTTAGCGCCTTATCATGGGCCAAGTTAAACGAAAAAGGTAATGAGCCGGGAATGTATACATAAATCCTCTATGCTTTTTAGCTTTTTCCAGAGTAGCACCACACCGAAGCACTTCCAAGCTTTCCACTCCCTGTCTTTTGCTCCTGGGAGATAAGGAATTTCCTGGGTAAATTACACCTGGCCTAGCCTTGTCATTGTAATAATAACTTGCATAATTTCTCGGATATTTCGACCCTCCATCTTTATTATACACTTTAAAGGATATGGTAACTCTGTGAATGCACGAATTTTTTATGTCTAATATACGTTTTTTGCATTATTTTGATATAGAAAATTTGTTATAGAAACATGTGTATGTAGAAAAAAATATTTTTAAAATCACCTTTTCGGCTTCCTTTTTTCATTTTCGGACCGAGCAAAACCCAAATTAGCTGAAGTATCCAGGCTTGGTAGGCTGCTATGGTAAATAAAAAATGCATTAAAATTACTGCAGAGCAGATTACTTCTTTTCTTCCCGAACAAAAAGCAATGCTTTGAATATTCCCACCCTCTCAGTTCCTTGATATAAAGAAAATTTCAAATAAGTACGTGAATAACGCATATATTTACATTTTGCTTTATAAAGTAAATTTTAAATAATGTAAAAATGAACGGAAACGCCAAAACTTGGGATTCTTGTATGTACGGTAGAAGCGAATAATAATATAATAATGCTTTCGCATTACACACTGAACATGGTATTATACTGGAGGCTCATTAAGCCCCGCCATTCGGAATGCAAGACTGAACTTGTTAAGTTTTAAGAGAATGAGTAGCGATTCTCAAGGATTTTGGCTTGTCTTGGTTTCGGTAAGTATGTACGTACATACTCACAAGTATGTCACTAAATGTATAATAAGTTTCTTAACCGCATATTGACACACATGTAACATTCATTGGTTAATTATGTAAGCTACTTGAGCTTCATATCTTACAGGGTATATATACTCTCTACATATGTATACATAGTAAGGATCAGTAGAACTTGGGTTGTAGAATTTTCCACGTGGAATATTATATGCATGTATGTCCATGTATACAAGATTGCATGATAGAGTACAAGATGCAAAACCATCGCTGAGGTTGAGCGGAGTGACATACTAGTTTGGTATACTTGTCTCTCTCTCTCTCTCTCTTTCGTTCTCTATTGAGTTGAGAGTTCTACATGAAAGGCGAGAGTATCCAGGGAAGAAAGGCGCTTTTGTCCTTTTTTCCTTTTAATAATGAGGACTAACGAGAAGGAGTTGCGGAGATGGAGGAGTGCGAGAATAGTCATGGGATGATATTATTTTTTCCTCTACGGAACCTCATAATGCTTTAACATTGTGGATGGCAATGGATTGTATTTGTGAACTACATCGGAACATGTACAAAGATTGGATTTATAGCATGTAAAATTCTCGTTGCGTATAGTGTAAAATTCCCCGTATCTTAATATGTAAAATTCTTGGATCATATAGCACGTAAAATTCTTGGAGACATGTAAAATCATGTTTCATCACATATGAATTTATATCTCACAGCACGTAAAACATTAGAGCTGTACACATGGATTAGCTAGATACTTTATACAAGAGTAAATCATATAATAAAGAAAACATTCAGTTACTTCAACATGGAGAAATTGAGCCAAGAGCAGGGGATGAGCTTCTTCATCTCATTCCTGCGGTTGCCTTTGCCGTCCAACGAACCATACGGACAGCTTTCAATTACTACAATATTGCTGGCAAGCAAATCCAAAATTTCCAGCTATTCACAAATGTACTAACAAGTATATAAGTAAGTAACGTCTATGGAGATATGAAAAAGTTTTCCAAGCTCATCTGCGGACTTGCCAGAAACCGAGAACATCCTTACCATATTCTTGATTTATAATTTTCTCCGGACTTGGTAATTATAAGGAATTAAGACGACGACGATGATGATGACGATGACGACGAGACTGGGGAGCGTATGGGAAATATATGGTCAGAATTATATGAATAATATATAATAGACATGCATATTCAGTCTGAAAAGTTGCATTGATAATTATTATATACTATATATAATAGATAAAGTACCGCAACTCACTAGTTTCATGTATGTTTTCACACAGCCTGTATGTACATGGGCTCTAGAATCTGAGAGTATGAACTGGGCCGTGAAGGATACTCATGGATTTGAACGGGACTCATATGTGGATTCGAGTCCTGCACCAAACACACGCACATACTCCACATTCTCCTTTATCTTTGAACTTCTCCGTTCTACGCTCTGACCATCTGCATACTCATACGAACTCTTAGGCTTATATGAGATCCCGGTCGAATTTTTTAATAATTGTCGTAGACCTTTTACGCTGGCTAAAAATTGCGCCCGTATTGTGGAGAAATTTTGTGTGAAATTGTATGTTTTGCCAAGTCGGCCCAAATGGCATAAAAAGTACCTTTTTACCCTTGTGAATAAATGCCCTAAATGCCTGCCAATTTTTCCCGCCTTTTTGCTATTTTTGCCATGGCATTTAAAAACCCTGTTGACAGTAGCCAAGTATGTATATGCATTAACCAGAATTTATCTTATCCCACTCAAATTTCTATAGTTGAGAATTCTGAACTCAAACTACACAATTCTTTTTTATCCTCCATACTATTTACATTGATGCGATATATTACCTTGATTTTAGAAGTTCTTTTTCTGTAGCTATATTTTCTACGTTTTTACACATAGTTGATTGGAGTGAACGTTTTTAGAGGCGGCGTCCGCGCCCCTGGTAAAATGATTTTTGTCTGTACATCCGTACGTCCGGTGATAGAAAATTTCAAGAAAGCACAAAGCGATTGGTTGTTTATGCATGTTATTGGTGATGGTTGTAAAGTCGTTATTGAAATTGGGCAAAAGAGAAATTTTAGATTTGCAACGCTTTTCCCCAAGGAAATCTATCTTTAAATTTCTTCCTCAAAATTCAACGGTCGACTTCGATGTAATTTGTCCTTTGGCTACTGAAATCCTCTTACAACTTGTATGCAGTCTTCAAATCGTCACTGTGTTTGACAATCATTGTCGTCTAAAATCGAATGTCCCTAGAAAATTAAATCCAGATGTGCTCTACTAATATTCACAACAATTAAAAGGATTCTGCCAACAAATAATTAATTAGCAAACAAGCACAAAGTAACAGCACCACCAACTTATTTTGTTCATTAAAATGAGCTAGCGGTTTACAATGAATCAAATTACTGGAGCTCAATAATAGTCTAAAAGAGAACTATAGGTAGGTGGGTGAATTCCGGAAACTTTACAACTCCTTACAATTACTATAACATAGAGACAGTAATAATTGGAAGTGGAATTAAACTTGGTGAATAGACGTCAAGTACCCCGGCAGTGTATCAACACTATCAACAGCCGTATAGACGTTCAATATTAACTCTCCAGTTAGCATTTTAATTAGAAATTCGGTCTCAGGAGCGGATAAAAGTATGAAGAGTGGGAAAGAGGAAGATGAGGTGGACAAAGAGAGAAGGAGTAAAGTGTAGAAGGGTGGAAGTTAAAAGGAAAGAGGGAGAGAGAGAGAGAGAGAGAAGAACGAGAATCTTCTTCTTCTTCTTCGTCTTGAGGAATGAGATGATTAGGTGTCAGGATTAGTTTTGTTGGAATTCTTGTATTTATGGAAGTAGAGCGTAAATTGTGAGTCATTTCCTTTGTGAATTCAATCCTCTTTTATCGATGTGTTTTGAATCAACTTGACGGTTTCTCAAAGTCTGTCTTTATATACATTTTCTTGAATCTTCTTTCCGCTCTGTCTTGGTTTCTGCCTAAGTATGTTCGTTTCACCAAAGCCTTACGAAATTCCAACTCTCTTAGAAGGATCCTGACGTGGAGTCGTAGGGGTCGCCCAATTATCACGTCCTCCTGATTAAGCTCATTTTCATTAATTAACTGTCAATTATAAATACATAAGATTAATCGTTAATCACAAATTAAATACAAAATACATTAGCTAAATTGGTTTTAAATCATTTTTAATGCAAAGAACAATTAACTACAAAAATATATTAAATTTAGCAAAATTAATTTCGTAATAAATTTTATTTGAACGCCCCATGAAGAATCATTGAACTATATACGGATGAATCTCCCAGGGATATAATCAGAAACATGGAAGCAAGTTTTCCTTTGAGTCAGTAGCTCAAATGCAATGTTTGGTTGAGGAACGAGAAAGAAGAGAGAGAAGAACTATTACGTCTCCTTTCAAAATGAGAAAGCATTAGTTCCAGATTCAGTCGGAATTCCAATGAAATGAAATAAAACTCGTCTATATGCCAGTCTTCTAATGCTTTCTCTCTCTCTCTCTCTCTCTTTCCCTTTCGCTTCCCTTCATGCCCCACTAAAGCAGAGAAAAGCTTTCGAATTTTCAATATTATAAGTATTTGCAGATACTTTACACTTTGTTTCGCTTCCTCTTCCGCCTTTCTTTATAATTCACGTAAACCCGTTTGAACATTTATTCAAAAGCAACCGCCTTTAATACTTGCAATCTGTGGAAATGTAAAATCCTATTTATATTACATTTCTTTTTTTATTTGTTAAATTGCAATATTCTAAATTTCAAGTACAAACATAAATTATTACAGTAGCATTACAGGTATTGCTATACTAACATCAGCTTTGCAAATTTTGTATGGAAATTCCTCGAAATTCTTCTGGAATATTTTGCATAATAGGCAATTTTTGCAAATTAACTTTTCTAACATGTTTTCTCCGTATATGGCAAACTATTAACACAGCTATAGTGCTATTTGGTAAAATCTTAATCCTTATTACAGTTGCTCTTGTATAATATGAATGCTAATAACATGCATTCATCCCATTCAGAGTTCATGATCTTAAGACCTGGAATGGATTAAAAGCTTGCTACTACTTTATACGGCAGGAAATGAAAAGCCTTTCATGTATTTGTTTTAGGCTTTGCATCCATTTCCCTTGCTTTTGATGCCCGCTAATTTTTTAGACCATTATGACTTTCTGAAATGGAGCCAATAAGCGGATGGCGAGCAACTTCGTTTGTAAATAGAAATTCTTCAATTCAGCATTCAACTATGTATATCTTATAAAAATTCAATATAATATTTTTAAGGATTTTTCCTGAAAACTTGGTTGTTTATTAACCAATGCTTACATTGATACATACAAAGTATATGTAAGTAAATAGTATATATAAGTATAATGATATCTAAACCGTTCATTGATAAATAGTAATTTCGGTGCTCGCGTATAGTCCACTGACTGTGTAACCAATCTCAGAGTTCCGCTACACTCCACTCGGGATTTAAATGAAATTAAGATCGCATGGATGGGATTAACCCAAAATCCTAAAGTATAGCAGAGGTTACAGGACCACAAATGTGTAGAGCATGCAAATCTGGGGATAAAAAAGTATGAAATGAATGGCTATGTTCTTTAAACATATGTGCACGTATTTAATATGTGCACACAAGTATGTAAGTACATATATGTTCAACCCTGTGGATCAATACTTGTGGCGAACCATTAAGGGAATATTTATTGACTCGTATCGTCGCGGATATTTCTTCGTCTTGCTTTCTCTCACTAGTAGCGGTTTCATAGATATTCCCACCATTATAATTTTAGGGATTGTACATAAATTCACACGCACGCTCTAATAATAAGAGAATACATTTTTAGTCACTTCTATAGCTTCACTCCTATTATCGACATTGTACATTTCATGTGTGGGAGTAAAGACAAGGGATTTTACGAACTTGAACCAATTTAAGACTTAATCAGAAAAGGTATAAATTGCATAAAATCCTTCCTTTTCCCTTGATTTTAATTTGATACTTTTTCCTTCCCGTTTCTTCCCCACTCTTTCGGAATACATATATCCTCAATCATGGAATTACGATCGTCGCCTTGGCTTTTCAAAGTCTCCTGGCCACAAAGTTTCTGGGTGTTTTAGGATCTTCTTCTGTGTTTCTCTAAGAGCTTATTATGGTATACAGAAGTTTGTTTATAGTACATGGGAATTTTCTTACACATACATATGTACATAGATACATACATATAAGCTCCATTTACTTATAAATTGCTTAGGATTGCGAAATTGTTATTCAGGCCGTTTTCTCTTATTCAGCGTTATTTCTTTTTCTTCGACTCTGCAATTTCTTCCTTCTCTTTTTCTGCTATTTATTACTATTTCTTACTCGCTGTTGGTTGTTTGTTGTTCTTCCTCTGTCAACACAATTTCCGCAAATCCGGTGCGAAAATAGAATCTGGCTCGAAATACTTTTTACAAATATACTTATAAATATCTCTAGATAATTATAAAAACGTCATGGACAAGTTGTGTGTTTGGATCATTTTACAAGGAATTTTGTACAAAACATTTTTACATGCAATTTTATACACAAAATTCTATATGTAACTTGTTTTGGTATAATTTCTATATGGAACTTCATATTCACCAGTTTCCTTACGCGCCGGGATAAAACGGAATGTCACAGAGCTTGTAACATGGAAAGAGCTAATAAAGAGTTATTGTGAGAAAATGCTTAAATGGCTGGTCTGAGTGGCTTAGATGGATGAGATCCTCCAGACTGATGATATATTAACGGGATAAATGCTGAGAGGTCAGTTTGCTCTGCGGATGTGTAATAAGGCTCATTTGAAGGATTTAGGAGCCGGACTACTGGCTTTGTTCCTCTGCATCCTCCAGATAAATGACCGCAGTGTGTGGATGTATTAAATGTCCATCTGCGCTAAATCCCGCGGCAGTTGTTGTTCCTGCAATGTAATATAGTAAAAGCTGTGTGGGTATACATAAACAGGAAGTTGGAGGACTCGCTCTATTAAAATAGAGAGAGTCGTCCCATGGTTTCTGACTTCTCGTCGTAGTCTTCTCGTTGCTCTTTAGCGCATTTGTCCAAAATAATAATTCCAAAAAAAATATTTTTATATACCAAAAGGATTTTTTTATAAAATCAGTGATAAATTCTAACTGGCATATGGTTTATAGGTATATGCATTATATTTTAGAATAATGCTTTTGCTATATATTAAATATTAATACGAAAATCTGTATTTACACTGAATTTAAGGACTTGCTTATATAGGCACAGCTAGCTATACATATACTTCTACATTACATCCTGAACTACTAGTAAATCTGTTATCTCAGCATTTCAAGAGCAATATATCTGGGGAAGAACCTTGTCCAGCGCTTTTTCCATGCTCGTCTTATTCCTTCTAGCCGATGAGTGTAGCAGATGCCAATAAAATTGCTCAAGAGGAAATGAATTCAGGAGCATATACAGACTTACACACTACTATAGCTATAACTTCATCTTCTCTCTTTTTCTATACGATTATTTTCCCCAACAGTTCCTGTTTATCACAGCTGCATTTACAGCTTATAGTTGGTCATTGCATGATATGTATTTACATGATATGCTCCAAGCTGTGTAATAAGTCGCCTGGATTTTTTAAGACTGTCAATACAAGTAATAACAGTTGTGTTTCCATGTGGAAATTTAGCCGTCATGGTAACTTTCCCGTTTAAATGGCTAGCTTCTCGGTTTAAATGGCCAGCTCTTCTGGGTTTAATAATACTCTTTTATTTAACTTTCAGTTTGATTTAATAACGCATTCTTTATGGTTGAATAGCATATGCTTTTATATGTTATATTATATCTATTATCAAAATACATTTATAAAATCCAAAAATAAATAAAATAAAATTTAAGAACAATGCTTATCCAATAAGCTAAATATCGCTTCTGTGAAAGGCGCTCACCTATCATCTGACGTATAAAGTGCATTGTTGTACTTAAAAAGTTTCCATACATGAAGACCTCAATTTTTAAATCAACTGTATGGAAGCTTAGAGATTCTGTAGAATGGAGGACGACAAAATCATACCGCCATCGATATTTTATCAAATATAGTATATGGGGCAATTAGTAATTGAATTGAAAATAATTCAAAGCCTGTGTGGAAATCAATGAGAAATTCATCACAAGTGGATAAAATGCTCAAAATTAGTATTATCTAAACTGTAAACAGCATCTAAAAGTATTTATACAGTATTTACTAACTGGAAGTATGTATGAAGTATGTTTACAGTATTTAATACTAACTGGAAGTATGTATGAAGTATGTTTACAGTATATAATAGTAACTGGAAGTATGTATATAGTATGTATACAAGTATACAATATAAACTAGTATCTAGAAGTATGTATACAGTATAAACTAATATCTAGAAGTATGTATGTGGTATGTATACCGCATAAACTAGTATCTAGAAGTATGTATGTAGTATGTATACAGTATAAACTAGTATCTAGAAGTATGTATGTAGTATTTATACAGTGTAAACTAGTATCTAGAAGTATGTATACAGTATAAACTAGTATCTAGAAGTATGTATACAGTATAAACTAGTATTTAGAAGTATGTACATAGTATAAACTAGTATCTAGAAGTATGCATATGGTGTAAAAAAAAGTATCCAAAAGTATGTTTATAGTATGTGTATAGTATTGATACGATACACCATGAGTGAAGAAATGAAGCATTGGGTATTGGGTCATCGCCAGTGGCTTTACTGATTCTCCTGAGGGAGCAAATACTTTTATTATACATACTTATATGTTGAAGGGAATCGATTGCCCTGTAGAATTCCCACTGACATGGTAACGGTGTTGGTGTGGTTGATCATACACACACATACTCACATGAACACCGTGAATACACTTAACGACATAATAATAAAGGACGACAGAGTGAGGATGATGCGCCAAAGTCTGTCTCTAATGTACCATTACACCTGCCGTAAGGGAATACAGATTTGCGGGTAGGAGTAGTGTAGAGTGGAGTGGTTTTCTCGGGGAAACCCCGGCGAAATATAGGTATTGACAATAATAGCTAGCAGGAATAAGAGGGATGGTGCTGGGGACTATATGGAATTGGTGGTAGTTCTTATGTGTGAGAATAATAATAATAATTAATAATAGTGTGGGAATTGTTGGAGGAACGTGAACAGTATGGTGTAAAGGACGGAAACTCGGGCGCTGTAATAATAAATAGGGTGTGCATGTATATATACTTATATATGTAGAAGCTTTACATTAAATTTATTAATATAAATTATACATGCAAGTACATAGTAAGTATACGTATATAAGATACAAGGGCTGTTGTGAAGAGTGTCGGGTCCCTTCCCGTCGTGGCTAATAATATAAGGTGAGGAAGACAATTAAGCGGAATGATGGGAGGAAGAAGTAAGTAATAATGATGTTATGGGAGTATCGATCCACGCAAATGAGCGGGGCACAAATACATAGCACAGTTGTGAGAATTAGATGGCAAAACTCTATTATCATTTTCCCAAGTCCCATGCATTAAAACATAAGAGAAATATCCACCGAAATCCTCCAACCCTCCCGAAAGCTCCTCGCATACTTTATGAGGCCAAGTCGTCAAGTCGAGGAGGAAACGTATAAAATTCTGCATAATGATATTCCTCTATATGGCATCGCATATGCATATAATTATTAGCGCGCTATACTACACTTATAGGCTTTTAAAACTATTACCGGTCTTGCGTAAAATAGAATCTACCAATCACGCTCATTTATTTATTAACGGAATTAACGCAGTCAAATTTTCCAAAATTTTTTGGTTGTTGCTATTTTGTGTTTGGATTTCAGCGTTTTATAAAGATATATTGTATTAATATTATTAATAATATTATACATAAATTTATCTTTTTATATTTTAATTATTGATAAAATAACATATTTTCCCTAAAAATAAAATACGGATTCCCAGGTTAAATTAATAATTTTAATTATTAGAAGGATTAATAATGTAATTATACACTTTAAGCTTATTCCCTTCTGGAGCTTTTGCTTATTTTATTACACTTCTCATTGAATATAATGACAGCATAATCAGGCTTATTATTACACTTAGTTTATAATAATCGTTTGTGTATCTCTATGCTTTAAGATAGGAAATAATTCTATAAATATAATTTCTGCCTTTACGACTGTATACTCTTGCCATGCTTTGTATATGGAGTTCCTATACTTATATGTAGGAATTCAATGTTTAGGTATACATAAGTAGATACCGTATATCTGTATGTATCTAAAATAATTACAGGTCGGTCAGGCATTTTACGGAGTCTATTATCCCCGTAATAACAGGACTTGTATATATATCCTCACCTTTTATTATTTGTTGTTGTTATTGTTCTGTGTGTTGTGCTTTGTTGCCGGAGCTTGTAAATGGCGGCGGGGAAATTAGAAGGAGTAGTAAATACTAATAATAAGTCCGGACAATAACTGCTAATCATAAATTAATTATTATTTCCCTCCGACATGCAACTTACTATAGAGATACATAGTCAAGTATATGTATATCTATAGCATATAATATTTAAGTAAATTCCAGACCTCCAAAGAAAGTTCATCGTTTAAATCCTCAATAATAGTATCTATGTATAGTAGTTTAAGCTCTCCATTAAATTCAATACTTGTACCCCGTTTAAATCCATTAAGCGTATATACTTGAAGCCAAAGTCAAAATCCAAACCAAAATCACCCAAACGATCTTCACCTCAAAGAAAAATCATTAGAGTATATAGTTATACCCTTTACCCACCAAGTGATTAGATTGCGGGGAGATAAACTTAATATTGAGCTTTTAAGGCTGGCTCTAGAATCTACAAGCTTACAAACTTGTAGACACACATATATGCACATACAACAGTGAACTTTTGTCTGCCTTCAGTTCTCACAAAGTTTTCGAGGCCAAGAAACCATCTATACATATATACAATAATAAGTTATGACATGATGATGAGAGTTTCGAAACAACTTTCCTCCAGTCCATACAACACACACTCCAAAAGCACCACAGTGGCGGGTGATAAAATACTTGGATGTTTCTTTCATAAATTAAGTTACAACTTATTAAGACAAGCTCAACGCTTTCCCTGTTAGCCTACACTACTTTTTTGCAACTTGTACATTGTTTTCTATTGGAGTGGAATCATAATTTAATTAACCTTTTTTGCTTTACCTAAAAAAACTAATAATTTCCTAACTCTTCGTAGCATCATATAGAATACTTAATTACATAGATTTAGATATAGTTTTATATACAAGAAATCCATTTTATACGTTATATGATATATGCACTTCTTATGTATAAGTTTATAAGCAACATGCTTGAATATGCAATTCTGTACTTTATATTTTCGTGTAATAATAATGCCGAAAAAGTTTCCCTGCTGCTGATGCTGATCAAATTTTCCTCTCATTTATATTGTAGCGCAGCTAATAATCGATTTTTCCAAGAAAGTTTTAGCACACGGTGTGTGGGTGTAATTAAATTTAGATTTGGGAGCATCTGGAGATAAATAAGAAAATAAGTGTTGGGGAGAAATGTGCATAAGGCTGCGCGCAACTCTCAGGTCATAAAGGGTAATGGAGGGTGACAGGGACTGACGTTTCGTATTTACTTTTTCAATTTATGGGCTGGAGATTGTCAACAAAGTGTCACTTCCAATTCATGTCCGCACACTGTCTTCAATATTGTACCTCCTCAATTTACCGTATCTTCCCTTTAGTTTTGTCAGCCTTTAATATACAGCAAGGGCATTTTTAAACAAGTAAATTTTACAAATTCTACACGAATTTGCCATTTAAATTAAATTCAAATTTAAATTTGGAAAGGAATTTATTTATTAGTTCCATATAGTAGTTGAAGAATTTTAATTAGTTGTTTAATTATTTTATGCTCCGTCTACTTAACTATGAAAGCCATAATAAAGAAAATAAGCTCACGCGACAAAAAACACACTCGTGACAAAAAATAGGAAAAAAAACAACACCCACAAAAAAACCAACACGCGCGAAAAATCAAACAAAAATCAACTTCCGAAAAATAGCAACTTATTATATAGAATTATTGAAGGAATTATAAAATTACAGCAATTAAGCACCTATATAGTAGAAATGTGGTTATTAGCGAAAGTAATAATTAAATTATTAAATGTAAGAACGGCAAAAAAATAAGTGAAGAAGGTTTTGCAGTATAAAGGTGAAAAGTTTATTACAATTTTAACAAGGAAATATTTTTTACGCGCGTGCTTTATATAATTCTTCCTAAAATATGATTTTAAACTTGTGTGAACATCAAAGCCCATATGTATTATAAGATAATCATGTTATAACACGCATACAGCACTATTAATTTGATTTTTAATAAAGTTGTTAAAACAGTATAGAGCTCTCTAGTAAGTATGAGTTGGCTGGCCGAGGAATTTGCAGCAGAGCTGACACGCACACAAAGAGACAGCAAAACGAAAAGAGAAGGGAGGTACTAATTTAATTTGCAGGAGACATTCAAGTAGTCGTGACTGCTGTGGAGGTGCAAGTTGACAGTAAACTGTTGGAGCGGACAGCGTTCAAGCCGATTCGGTTGAGTCAGTAATTATTACACTTTTTTTTATTCCGGAGTTTCCGCCAGTCGAGAGGTCGAGTTGCGTGCGGTGGTAGGGGGCGGGGGATATTTTATTTTGTTAGCTCCATTTAATGCAGGATTACATAATGGAAATTCTACTATTCTACATGTTAAATATAGCTCTACAATAATTATAAGAATATTTAAGAAGATTAATTTTAATACAAAATAAGTTTAGGGGTTTTATAGGGAATTAAGTGTTGGATTTTATATAGAATTAAATATAGAATTTTATAAAGAATTACAAGTATAATTTAATAGAAAAATAAATTCACGACTTTATAGAGAATGCATAACACTAAGGAAATTAACTCTATATAAGAAATGCATACTAAATTAGATTTCACAAAGAATCCTATACTTACTCACTATCCTTTCTTCGGAAGAATATTTAATTCTGTGGGAATTCTACAAGAACAATAATAAGAGAAATCTAAAGCATCCATAGCTAAAGACTTGGAAGGTCTCCCAACGTCCCAAACCGAAACATCCTTCGGTAATTTAGTTGTGTCGCCCAAGCCGAAGCTCCTATGCTGCTTACTTTTCTTTTCTTCTCCTATCTATCTACTGTAGTGTACTAATAGCTCCCTGATCAGTTTATGTCTGTAATTTGTTAATTTGTTCTATTTAAGATGTCTCAAGTGAAATAATTACTGTCCGTGGATACTCTCCATCCTTATTTTTTCAATTAAATTACTCCTCCAGACGTTTATGGCTCTCGAGGTCCTTTAAATCCTTCCCCATACTTCTATTTTCCCATTATCGGAGATTTCCTTTCTTATTTCCGCATACCTAATACAGGCAATCTAAAACTAAAAGTTTATACTTAATAATTCTTCCATAAATCTTTTTATAGTTTTCTTATTATATTTTCAAATCAGAAAATTTCTTAAGAAAGAATAAGAATCTCATATTTCTCTACATGCCGGGCTAATTGAATCCAAGTAAATTTCATGTGTCTTCCCTTATTAAAAGTTTCCCGAGTTTGTCATGTTTCCCACATTGTCTTTTCTCCTGCAAATTGCTTTTGAAAGTGAAAACTTATTCTGTATGAACAACTTCCGTGAAAATTGAAAATAATTTTAAGTGGTGAAGTTTACTGGGAGCATTTTCTGTTCAGAATATTTATGTTTGTTTTTGTTCTACGTTTATTCCAAAATTTATGATCATTTTTAAAATCTAAAATTTACGTTTAATTTTGAATCTAGATATTCACAAAATTCTCTCATTAATTCCCATTTCAAAATTGCGTGGTTAATCACCGATTTATTTTATTAACCGCAGAAGCATGAAATAGTTTTCATAGAGTGGGAATAAGCGATTTTCCGCACTTGAATATAATTACGGATGAATTAGTATTCTTCCATGGAATTTATATTACCATTGTGTATATCCAAAATCTAAATGCTGCGATGCCATATTGACTACAATAACTATAAGTATAGCTTTAATATAATTCTTATAAGTATAAAAGCCCATGTCTGCTCAAGTTTAAAAGCTCTTTTTCATTTCTTACAATTTAAATAGCGGCTTATAATAAAGTGGAACTTACTTATTGTTAGTACCATATATGTGTATGTATTTACATAACTGATACAGCAACCACGGTGGCTCTCAAGGGAAGATGAAGATGATTACGATTACTTTTGTTGTTGTTAGTCACTCTGGAAGATAAGAATCTTTTTTACCTCCCCATAGCATTAGGGATAAATGGGAAATACATGTAATCTCACCAGATGTGAAACAATGACAGAGCCGGAATAATCGGGAGAAAAGGAGTTACTTGGCTGTTGATAAATAATACTGCTGCTGCTCCACTCTTGCTCCGCTGCTGTTTCTTATCGGACAGCTATACTCCTTGCTGTTTAAACATATACGGAAAGCCAGGCGGCGATTTATTTTATACAGCAAGCATGATGAGCTTTTTATTTGACTCAGGGAGCTTGTAGAGAGACTGTAAGAGAGACAAGATTTTGAATGCTAATTATTATTCCTTCATCTCCATAAACATCATTTCTATACATCTTAGTTTTTCTATATAAGATTTCATACAGATTTTCATACATACCTTTATTTAGTATATGAATTCCATACATTTTTCGTGCGTACTGCTTGAAATCTATTGTGATGGATATAACAATACTACAATGAGCTACAAGGGATTTATTTCCCACATTTGAAAATTATGTTATTATATCCCACGGATCGGCGCGAGAGCAGGAGCCGGTTTTCCTTACGCTCATAGCTCCAAAAACCACCGATTTGACTCGGAATTGTGCGATAAATATTACAACTACATTACTCACTCACTGTATACTTACTTAGTTTATTTCTTATAGTATTTCTACAAGTATATTATAGTATCTCTTACGTTAGTATTTATTATTTATAATACTTCATATACGAAATACATTGGGCGTCAGGTACGATATTTATACATACGGGTATGCGTGTAAGGTAAAATATTTATTACAAAAGAACAGAATTCTCCTGCAAGGTTTCGGATTTTCCCCCTGTCGTCCGCACTGTTTTTATGAGTGTTTATTGTACTGCCGGATAGAATTACTCCTTGGAATCAACACTTTTATTATTGTATGTAGGTATGTATGTAGTATAGAAAGTATATATTTACAGCTGTTTTAGCATGTAAATACCTTGGTAACATTGGGTATAAGGTTGTAGAATTATTATATTATAGTTTGTAGTATAGTATCTTATATGGGAAGTATCTGTATGTATACATACAAAAACTTCTCCTTTGGGATTTATTAAATAGAAATTAACATTTAGAAAATAATGCAATTCCTCACTGTGGTGGTGTCATGACAATAATTTTTTTCCTCTCGAGATTTTGACGATTGCTCGTCCCATGACATGGACATGTGGTGTGTGGTGTGACAGTTGAGATACTTGCTTTCGTCCGGCTATTGCACACGTAGAGGTATTATTCCCAGGTGGTAATGTGGTAGCCTGTTGATAGTGTCGCGGTCATAACATTACTAAACTTTTAGCATACGGCACGGATAGATGCAATATACATATATGTAGATACTAGTAATGTTTACAACTTCGTCAGGAATCCGGTATTTCATCAAGATCAAATAGAAAATGACCTTGTAGGGCATTTCTGCAGCTTCATACATTTATGTAGAGATACTCTTTCACCTCACGTGGTGTTGTGGCATGTGGGAATTGCTTGATTATTATAATAAATTCTGATGCAATTTCACCGCATTTCCATGTATTAATGCTCCGTACACTCTTCCAAGATTTCAATGCTTGATCTACTCTGTACGATCTACTCTGTACTATTGCAATTCTAAGTTTTGTATTAATACTAAAGTTAGTAGTATAGTTACCATACTACTAACTATACTATAGTATCTTGTATGTTTTCCTATGCCGCTTTACCTACTTGATCTTGTTTTCCTGTGTATTATTACAAGCAAGTATGTACAAGTATACTTAAATTTATGATTGTTGTAATTCCGCATGTGCTTGCTGCTGATCCGATGAAGATCCGGAGGGTCAAGTTTCCGTCTGCACTCCGAGATGCTCTTTAGACATAATAAGAAATACAGCATAGTGACATGTACTAAAAGCATGTTGCATTATTCAGGAGGAGCGGAAGTGTAAAAGTTGCGTAATGCATTTCCATGCTCGCTCACACTTCCTACTTGAGTTATTAGTTGTACTACTCTTCTGTAGTTTAGTTTGTTCAGTAGATTTTCCCCTTGTCTATACTTTTATATTATTCTGACACCGACACGCTGCAATCTGCTCAGGCAGCTTGGACTCATCAAAGTAGTTGGATAGTTATAGTTGAGATACTTGTAGTTGGCCAATACTTCTAGTATACATACTATAGTGTGTTCTTCGAGATGGATTTTTTGATGTCCGCCGCCGTCAAAGTAAAAAGTAAAAGTGTATATAGATACATATTTATGTATATCCCATGGATATCATATGGAGTTTCAAAACATTACGGGCTCTTGATTTTGATGGGTTGGGTGATGAGATGGGAAATGGGATTTGTCGAAGATATATATATATATATGTATCTACTGTAAGCTTATATATACACTGTATATAGTACATATGTGATATATAGTAATAGAAAATAAATATTTATAATGTATTTCCCAAGCTGATAACATATCTCGAGGAGTATGGAGGAGATTCATTTTCCGTTTTAATAGACCCTGCGATGATCGCATTACCTCATACATATGATATGTTTTTAGGGAGAGTGTGATTTTACAATATTATTTACTTTTCACAAATACCGATGACGACCACCGCAGGTTTTGAATTGTTAGTACACTGCCGTCAAATAATGCATAAATAGATGAATGTACAGATATACGTACATCCACTATGTGTGTATATAGGGATACCTATACATACTATGTATAGGTATAATTTATATATAGTATATCTTATATACTTATAGTTATATAGTATTTCATTGTGAGACGATCTCTCCTGCCAACATAAACCATCATCAGCGTTGAAACATAATGCTCGGCCAACTTTTGTCTGCTGCGGTAGAGGATCTTTTTATATTGTGTTTTTCTCCTGTTGTTTTCCAACATTTTCCTTCCTTCCATTGTTGATGCTCTTGATGACTCAAATTTTCTTTTCCTTCATCATCTACAGTATTCCTTATCCCGCTATTGTAATATATGGAAGCTTCTTCAACACCCTTGAGACGCTGTACAAGAAATTCAAATATGAGAGCTCCAATTAATTCCCCCATTTACAACTTCCCTGACAATGACAGTTAAGTGATATTGCGGGAGTAAATGAGGGTTGGAAAGTACATTATTTTAATTAATAATGCTTTCTTTTATAACTGAAAAATTCACTGGGGAAAATCACGGAGCTTTGTGATAATTGAGAATTTTTAAATTAAAATGCGAATCAAAGTAGATTTGAAGCTGGATTAAATCCAATCCAATAAACACAATAAATTCAAAAATTTAATTAAGAATTTAAAATACAAAAGAATAAAATACAAAACAAAATACAAAAAAATAAAATACAAAAAAAATACAAAAAAATAAAATACAAAAAAAAATACAAACAAATAAAATACAAAAAAATACAAAATTATCTGATCAAGAACTGCAATTGACTTTCACAATAACAAAATACCCGGGCTTTCAACTTGACTTTCCGGAACTTGAGATCCCGCCTGGAGCATTGACATTTGATGTTGTCAGAAAAGGAGGAAAGTTGCGGGTGGAAGGGCATCGCAAGTGCAAATGGAGCTGGGGGGATGAAAGTGCGGGATTAAATCGAAAAAAGCAGATAGAGAAATCCTAGAAAACGTGTGGAATACAACTGGTGGAAAACGGAATTTCCTTCATGCAACTTCCAAACTGCAATATCACTATACTAAAATAAAGTTTATATATACACTCGTAATATCATCTATAAAATACATGGAATTTTCTGGAATCCAAAGCTCCTTCTGCGAATGACAGAATACAGTGGGATGAAAATACACGTAAATATTATATTTATAAAAAAAATTCCGGAAAATATGAGGTAGAATATGCTGACTGCATTATGTTTGTAATCCTACAGGCCTTAAAAATCGGGACTTGTTCGGTTCCGCATTATGCACAGTATACATATGTATTTGCATTATGTATGTACATATGTACTTTTTTCTTTACGTTAGACAAGAGCGCAATAACTTGAGGCTTCACTACTACTACTACTACTCCAGAAATATACAAAGTTGATACTTCCATAAATCTTCATTCGGAGTTTTACACGGTTTCTACTATATGTATTTTCCACAAAAAAAGTCACTTTCCCAAAGTAACTTGTGGGTTATCGCAACGCCCTGCAGCGGTTTTTCTATCAGCTGAGTGGTACGACGAAGAAATTTTTGATAAAAAATTTATTCCTAAAAAAGTTTCTATAATTCAGAAATTTTTTTTATCCAAAACTTAATTGCAAACAAAATTTAAAAAAAAACTTAAAAATTCTCGAAAAAAATTCTAAAAAAATTAAAGAAATTCTAAAAAAAATTGTGAAAAAATGTGTATGCAAATTTAAATGCAATTTTCTTGGGTAAATTGCGGTTTAAACTCGGAAATTGTAATTAGGCTAATAATCTTGTGCGAAAAAAGAGGAGACAGACTCGCGAAATAAATTCAGAGTGCATATTTCACATTCACGCTAACGATCGCCGCTCTCAAAATCTCAAAAGAAATTAATGGCTTCTATTCCCACCGCTTTTGCGAATATCTGTACATTATGGGAATCTCTCGGCACACATAAGCTAATTGCAAAATATGAAAATTCATTTGGCTGTAATAAGCGTGGATTTTGATGAGTTACTATACTTATATAGTTACTACATACCCGCCGCGCGCGGGGGTTTCAGATTCCTTGGGAACAAAACCTGACCGAACAGAGCAGGGAAAATGAAATGTGGAGTGAACGTATGTGTTGCTGAAATAATATCTGTATAGTGAATGTATATTCGAGGCTGGCAAATCTCTGTATTTTACTAGGATAGGAGGACACATGGAGCCATAATAATGTGAGAAAAGTTGGGGAAAGGTTGGGAATAATTGAGGATATATGTATATATTATGTTCGTACCTATAACATTTCCATGTATTTTTTTTGAGGGATGAGAGAACGGGAAATTGGGTTCGTTATAGCCGGTGTGGAGTTGTTTCTAAGGTTAAAATAAGAGTGGAGAAATAATTGGGAGAAGAGCTGGATTTTGCGAGTGAGAGAGAGAGACAGAGAGAAAGTTGTATTTTTAACGAAGAGATTCTAAAAAAAGAGTGCGCAATTTGCAGTAAATTTACGTTTAGTTTTTGAAGGATTAATTTTTGCTTGGAATATTTATTTTGCTAAATTTATTTTCATCCCGAAAATTTTTTGCGAAATGTAATTTTTAGATTTTATATTCTAGAGCTTAAATTTTTTACTTAATTTTTTTTTGCACAAATAACAAGTTTGAGGATTTAATTTTTTTTACTAAAAATATCTCTACATAAGTCTCTTTTCTCACAGTAAATTGAGAAATTTAAAAAAAAAACAAAAAAAATATTGCAAAAAAAAAGATTTAAAAATTCGCGCTCTCCCAGAAAATCCTACTACCCTGAAAGTAAAAGCAGCTTGATATAATTCCCGGAGTCTTTTTTTTAAGTAGAAAAATAAATATCAGGTATACAGGATTTATGAGAAATTGCATGAAGCATCTCTCTGACTGACTAATAATAAAAGTTATATGGTCCTTCGAGCCTCTTCGTCTAATTTTTGGTGGAGTTTGTTGGTGGGGAACGTCCCCACGGGCGACGGTCCAATTAGTTAGCTGCACCTTACTAATATACCTGTTCCTCTTATTAAATGACGTTTGGCCCCGCGGAGGAAGTGCTGGCACAAGTGCATGGGAGTGGATGAGAATAATAAGACACACACCGTACCCACCAGAATTTTTATCACAGCAGAGACTTACCTTACTTACCTACCAATGTATAAGTATACTTTTTACTCTTAGTTTTTTTCCTTTTGGAAATCCTGCTGGCTGGAAAAAATTTACGTCACGTCGCAGCTGAAATCTGAGCGCACACACACGCCTGCAGTCTCCAGTGTACATGCAATTCACAAACAAGAGCTGATTTCCTGGAGTAAAGGAGCCATGCAACGTGCCTTTTATATGTACTTACGTATATACACATATATATGCGAATCTTACGCGTATTGTCAGAATTCCAAATTTCTGCCCTACAGTGTAGGCTCCTATTTAGTATTACGCAGGGACGCTTGCCATCATTTTAGAATTTAAAACCGAGCGGGAATTAGGTCAGTGTTTATCAAATGTTAAAGGAATATTTAGGGATCTTGCGAGAATTCGCGGAAAACTTTCTCCAGAATTTTTTGGCACTTTTCGTCTTAATTTTGTAGTAGGTTTTCTTTTGACTTTTGCAGCAATTTTTGTATCAAATTTTGTATCAAATTTTGTATCAAATTTTGTATCAAATTTTGTATCAAATTTTGTATCAAATTTTGTATCAAATTTGTATCAAATTTTGTATCAAATTTTGTATCAAATTTTGTATCAAATTTTGTATCAAATTTTGTAATAAATTGTGTGTCAAAATTTGTACACTGAACTCTCGCTATAAGAGAACGCTATAAATCATCACATTCAGTCTCTTATATAGGAATTCTCTTATAGAGAGGGCTAGGTATGCATATAACTATGTGTGATATGCAAGCTCAAGTGGTCTTTGCAAAGAGAGTTAGTTCTCTTATATGGAGATCTCTTATAGCGAGAGTCCGGTGTAACAAATTTTGTATCAAATTTTGTATCAAGTTTTTTACCAAAAGTTGTATCAATTTTAGTATCAATTTTAGTATTAATTTTAGTATTAATTTTGTATTTGCTGTGCCGATGTTGTTTGTTTTTATTTTATTATTTTTAATTCAAATAAATTTGTAATTATTTTAAATAAGTAGTATATGTGGGTACAAAATAATATAAACAAACTTCTCTATAAGATGAACTCGCTTCTGCCCAATATATTTCAATCCATGGAGACTCGTGTTGCGGCAAAATTCCGCAGACAAAGACAAATCAGCGCCAAAGGGATCACCAAGGACATCTCTTTCCTGAGAGACATGAGAGCCACGCCGAGTTCTTGCACCAATCACAGACGCAGCTTCCCAAAGATGGACAGTTTTCAAATAGTCGTGATTTAAAGCGTCAAAAGTATTCATGTTCAGCAACCTCATTTGAGCTTTGTAATTATTCTTACTTGGCGACTCCTGGGATTTGTCGTAGACGTCAGAAGTAAACCACACTTTTGAATTTTCCATGATGATTTCAATGAAACTCCGAGAGCATTTAACTTGCTGATTAATTAATTCGAAGAAAATAATTTTTTAAGATAATATAACAAATGTCCAAAATTTTATTCAAATATTCTATAATTTTGAAACGAGATTTATATTGTAGTTTTGATTTCGTAAATTGGTCAAAGTCTGTTGGGTCTACCCATTTTGCTTCTCAATAAGAAGCAAATGACTATCTCCGTTTAAGGCGAGAGATTTGTCCTATTTCTTCGATTATTAATTTATTATTCTAAGTGCTGCGATTCTGCGTTTCTGAGCCACTGGAGTCGGTTTTTGTCAGAAATATCAAGATTTTCCCGCTACCAAAAGACATTAGTCTATAGGTTTAGTGTCGAGACCTAATTTGCGGTAGAGATTTTCTATGTCCCATTATTATTAATATTATCAATAAAATCATAATCAGAGAAATGTACAATAATTACTCCTTGCATTACATGTAAACACGAACCACGAGGTTAGTAAAGTCTAAAGCTGAAGTTAAAACAGCACAAGCAAATTTATGGTCCAATTGAATACGGTGTTAATTATTGTAAGCACTATTCCCATGTCAACGTAAAACATGTTCCCCATGTTACAATGAATTAACCTTTGACTTCTTAGAAATCTCTTAAAACCCGGAAAAATTCTTCGTCTCCTCCAGCTGTGCAGCATTTTCTCAGTTTCTTTATCCAACTTCCCTATGAACGTGAACACTAGAGATAAACACAGGATTACAAGGAAGCCCGCAAAGATCGCTGCAATCCTCAATATCCCTGACATCCTCACAGCTGTGTAAATACAAAGGCAGAGAGCAGAAGAACCCATCCAATCCACGGCTGGTAGTATGCTATGACCGAACACGTTCATCGAGTATTTGAATAATATCATTTGCTGGGGATGAATTACTCTGAAACTTGTACAGGTTCTGAGGTTGCTTGTCGTAAGATAATTGTGACGATGCAGGCTGTTAAACATCAGATTGGTATAATTTCATTATTTGTATTTCAATGTAAACCAGAAACCTATTTCATCAATCTTTACTCTTCACTCCGACCTTTTCAATTTTTAATTTTTAATTTCTTTATAACGTACTCTTCACTTTTCATTTCACAGTAAAACCCGTGTTTGAACATGAAAAGTGAAAATTTACCGCAACTTTTCAAATTTATTGCAAAGACGACGATGACTTTGCCTAAATTTCAATAACAATTCTTATAGGAGCATTTCTTTATAACGGTCAAATTTTGCCGATTTATAGGATGCCCTTATAAAGAGTCTCCACTGTATATATAATATGTATACCTAAATGTATATATGTAGTATTATTATTTTACTTATTTGTCAATATGAGCGTCTCACTTACGTCATTTCTTTTCTCCAAATACAACTTCCGAAAATTAATTCAATCCCCGGAATCAAGAACATCAGTATGTGTAAGTAGCATGTGGATACAATGTAGACGTTGAAACATAGCTGACAAATATGGACTAGAATTTTGGCCCAAATTGGCGAGACGTCGATAGCTGACGAAAACAACATCATAAGAGAGGGGAAGGCAACAGTTATTAACATTGTACTAAATGCTACCATGGCTACCGATCCGCACAGGCATAAGCTTATAGCACCTATTTTGTCATTTCTAATCTGCTGAAGGGTTGAAACATTTTCTTCCTTTTTTCCATATGTTTCTTCATGTGTATAAAATATCACATTATTTAGATATAAATTTGTTACCGCAATACACCTGCCATATAATTTATCATTACTAATCAATAGGGCTGGGAAATCGCGAAAAACACGATAAAATTAAAAATTCATAATAGCGTATTCTAAGCTAGGTAAATTGTTTTATTGGACATCCAAACATCCCAAAACCACAAAAATTAAAGAAAATCGTGAAAAACGCGAAATGGGCAGAAAATAGTGTAAAAACGCGAAATACTGCGAAATATACAACACTTTCACGAAATACAGCAAAATTTGAACTCCAACAACTTGTTTTGGAATTTATTGCACAAAAACGTCAATTTTAGTTAGAAAAATAAATTCATAAATTATTTGTATATACTTTTGGCATTAAAAACTGCTCAAATTTGAAAATAACTCGGTAAAAATTGTGAAAATGATGTTAAAAACCGCAAAATAAAGCCAGAATAAACAAAAAATTAAGAAACTGTGAATAAAAATCGCGAAATACCGCTAAATTTCGTCATCAATTTCGAAAAATACCGCGAAAAATTGACTGCAATTTTGCAAAATTTTAGGGCCAAAAACGCGAAATGGTCCCAGCCCTACTAATCAAATAAGTAATTTCGGTTGGATTAGTGTATCGTATATGACAATAATTATTGTATTAGGTATGCCATAAAATAAAATAAAAGCATACCTTTCATATTCAGTATAAGACTTATGTACGCATTGTACATATTTGGCAAATCTTTTCCCAGACGCACTTCGTTCATTTGCATGACGAGAACAATACCAAATACAATTGTTTCCAAGCCTGTTATTAGCAAGTGTGAGATGTATTGTTTGGAAATTGTATTGTAGTAAATCCAAGCCTGAGTTGTTCTTATAACTCCCCAAATGAAATAGAATATGAAGCACAGGATATTGAAGTACCAGCCGATAATAAATTTCGATTTAACGCTTCCAGTCAGCCTGAAATTATGTGAATCCAAGTGGAATGGCAGGTACATAAATATAGGGTTTAACCTAATTCCGCAAAAAAATAAATTTCGTGAGAGCAGACCTAGGCCTAACCCTGACATCGTTCTAAGAGTTATTGAATCAAATTGATGGTGTGAGAGATAGGTATTAACAGAATTTTTACTTTTGTATCTACGCAGATTTCCGTTTTGAATATAGTAGAACCAAATCGTGTTTAGAAACTTGAAAGCTACTAGAATAAATACTCAAACGCTGCTTTCAACATATTCTATTTAGCGAATAAGGTATGAGTGAATAATTGTCATAAGGGTAACTCAAAGTTTGGATACCCGGATCAATAATGCTAAATACATACATACCGGGAATGGTGATTTTATTAAATAAATTTCGATGACACATCAAAAAACTCCCCTTACATAAAACTCAATTTAATTTAAATAAAGGTTGGTGCTCAGGTATCTAAAACTGCGTGTTACAAGTCAAAAGAGAAACAAAATACTGACACTGTGATATGAATTAACATATAATTTCCATTTTATTTCGTCGACAGTATGTTGCTTACGGTACTTTTCAATACCAATTACTTCTAGTACAAACTGTGCAGCAATTTAATTATCTACCTTAAAGAAAGTCAGGGAATTTGATCCTTTTAAAGTATGATATCATAGGTTTCAAGGGGTTTTTCCAAAACAAATTTCCATAGTAGATGTCGCTATAGAAACTACTGACTATTCCCGACGTGATTCAGCAATATTGTTTTAGCTACTCCTGTAACATGAATGCTCGCATGGCGATGCAAGAATTTGTGCTTGCTTCCAATGCCACTGTTATGAAGAACAATGTATTTACCTGAGCATTAGCGATTTTACTGATGTTACAGGAGAGTGTCTTTATGATGACTCCCGGCCCGCCCACTTAGGGAACTCTTTGGGAGACACTTGGTGCTTGCGCTATTACAGGGTTAATAGCTGCCCTAATGCTTAACGCTGCTTTAATGACAATAATGAGGCCCTTGAATAATGAGTCTCAGTTACAAAATATATGTACAGATTTGTCAATTCAAACAGAATGTAATTCATAGTTTATTTTATATTACCGACAATAATTTTTGATTAATATTTGATAATAACATTTTATATATTATCGATTTTCATTTATGTATATTTTTTGTTAACTAAATTACATATGAATGTACACAACAAACCACATGCTTATTTTTACTATACGCTTAAAGCAGTGACATAATTATTACTTCTTGCATTAAATGTATACACGAACTAGAATATGAATCTTTACCTGAGTTTAAAACATCACCAGTAAATTTATGGTCCAATTGATTATGGTGCTAAACATCGTGAGCACCATTCCCATGTCAATAAAAAACATGCTGCCCATATTATAACGTGTTGACCTTTGACCTCTTCGAAATCTTTTAAAACCTGGAAACATTCTTCGTTGCCTCCAGCTTTGCAACATTTTCTCAGTTTCTTTATCCAACTTCCCCATAAACGTGGACGCTTAAGATAAACACAATTAGAAGGAAACCAGCAAATCTCACTGCAATCCTCAATTGGATATGTGTATTATTAAATTCGGTCGTTGGCGTTCCAACGATCAATATCCAATTAGTTTAGCTCCGGTTGTGCATCCACAATTATGAACATAATCATCTTCCTAGCGTCCAAAAATATAGTATATCAGACAAATCAAATATGAAGAATCCGAATATCGACAAATTATTTTCCGGAATTCACTTTAATTGCAAGATGTCTGGACGGAATTTGAGTAGGACAAAGAGTTTGCAGTCAAAATTTCGTCAGCAAAAAGAAAAACATCATCATGAAAGAAAGCAGAAAAAACTTGCAAAAATACTTTTTCAATTCTACAAATTTAACACGATGGTTCTTATTAACGTTCACGCCGCTTAACATCACCACCCTGACACCGTGGCAACTAAAGGCAAGTGGCATTAGATGTCATGTTGTTTGTAATTTTGGAGATGATCAACTGAGATGCTGCATTCGGAAATACAACATTTGCGAAAAGTTGTGCGAGCTTAATTGGGATTCCAGCTTTTATTGCACAAATGGATCTAACGGATCGTTGAAGCGAAAATATTGCTTCCAATTTATTATAATCTGTAAAATGAAAAACACTTATATTTTTGTTATACCCATGTTACTAGAGAGAGGACAGTCTTTTTGTACTGATCTAGGAATAACACGTTAATAAAGACATGAATTGAATTATGCGTTTACTAAATTAGTTTTTATGTCTATTCTTATTAAATCCTTAAATCCGTGCTAAGCCGAGATGAAAACTAATAAGGTACATAAGTAGTAAGTACACTGAACTCTCGCTATAAAAAGACGCTAAAAATCGCCAATAACTATGTGTGATGTAGGAGCCCAAAGGATCTCTTACAGAGAGAGTTCTCTTATATGGAGATCTCTTATAGCGAGAGTCCGGTGTATGTATTACCATCAGTGTATGTATGACCATCTCAGTTGGTAATAATACTATCAATAAAAGCACAATCAAATAAATGGACATTGAATACTTATAGGTATATATTTCTTTCTTTACATGTAAGCACGAACAAGATTAGTAAATCCTAAACTAATCTTATAACAGCACAAGTAAATTTATAGTCCAGCTGATTATGGTGTTAAACATTGTGAGCACCATTCCCATGTCAATGAAAAACATGCTGCACATGTTGAGACGAGCTGACCTTTGACTTTTCAGAAATCTCTTAAAGCCTGGAAATAGTCTTCGTCGTTTCCAGCTATGCAGCATTACTTCTGTTTCTTGATGCAATTTTGCTGCTAAAGTAAACATCAAAGCCATGGTAGTGGTTACAAAGAAGCAACCAAAGATCGCTACAATCCTCAATATTCCTGACATTCTCACAGCTGTGTAAATGCAAAGGCAGAGAGCAGAAGAACCCATCCAATCCACGGCTGGTAGTATGCTATGACAGAATACGTTAAACGAATATTTGTACAGTATCATTAGCTGGAGATGAATTACCCTGAAATGTGTACAGGTTCTGAGGCTGCTTGTCGTAAGATAATTTGGACGATGTAGGCTGTTAAACATCGAGAGAATGGTATAATTTCATTAATTTTATTTCAATCTCTAAACCAATCGAAGCCTATTTCATCAATCTTTACACTTCACTCCGCACTTTTCAGTTTTTATTTTTAACTTGTCATATCTTTATAACGTACTCTTCACTTTAGATTTCACAGTAAAACCAGTGTTTGAACATGAAAAGTGAAAATTTATGGCCACTTTTCAATTTTTTGCAAAGACGACGATGAATTTGCATAAATTTCAAAAACAATTTAAAAAGTGCCAGTAAATTTGCATTTTTCATCTTCAAAAACTGGTTTCAGTGTGAAATGAAAAGGGAAAAGTACGTTATAAAGATATGAAATATTGAAACGTGCGGAGTATATATATGTATACCAATGTATAGTATTAATTTTGTCCTTCTTTGTCAATACATAGTTGCGTTTCACTTACGTCATTTCGTTTGTCCAAATACAACTTCCGAATATAAGTTCAATCCCCGGAATCAAGAACAACAGTATGTGTAAGTAGCCTGTGGATACAATGTAGACGTTGAAACATAGCTGACAAATATGGACTAGAATTTTGGCCCAAATTGGCGAGACGTCGATAGCTGACGAAAACAACATCATAAGAGAGGGGAAGGCAACAGTAACTAAAATTGTGGTAAATGCTACCATGGCTACCGAGCCGCACATCCATAAGCTCACTGCCCCTGCTTTGTCACTTTTAAACTGCTGAAGGGTTGAAACATTTTCTTGCTTTTTTCCATATGTTTCTTCATGTGAATACAACATCACATTATTTAGATACAAATTTGTTACTGCAATATGTACTTGTGTCATATAAATATTACTAATAAATTAAATACGTAATTTCGGTTGTATTAATTTATAGAATATGACAATTATTGTAATAGGTATAACATAAAATAAAAGCATACCTTTCAAATTCAGTATAAGATTTATGTATGCATTGTACATATTTGGCAAATCGTTTCCCAGACGCACTTCGTTCATTTGCAAGACCAGAACCATACCAAATACAATTGTTTCCACGCCTATTGGAATCAAGTGTGAGATGTATTGTTTGGACATTGTAAAGTAGTAAATCCAAGCCTGAATTGTTCTTATAACTCCCCAAATGAAGTAAAATATAAAGCACAGGATATTAAAGTACCAGCCGATAATAAATTTCGTTTTAACGCTTCCAGTCAGCCTGAAATTATGTGAATCCAAGTGGAATGGCAGGTACATAAATATAGGATTTAACCAAATTCCGCAAAAAAATAAATTTCGAGAGAGCAGACCCAGGCCTAATCCTGACATCGTTCTAAGAGTTGTCAGAACAAATTGTTGGTGTGATGGGTAACTCAAATCTTTAGCTGAGAGATAGATATTATTAATATGTTTACTTTTGTGCGTATGCAGATTTCCGTTTTGAATCGAGTAGAACCAAATCGTGTTTAGAAACTTGAAAGCTACTAGAATAAATACCCAAAAGCTACTTTCAACATATTCTATTTAGCAAATAAGGTATGAGTGAATAAATGTCATACGCGTAACCCAAATTTTGGATACCCAGATCAATAATGCTAAATACATACCGGGAATGGAGATTTTATTCACTAAATAAATTTTGATGACACACCAAGAAACTCCCCTTACATAAAACTCAATTTAATTTAAATATAGATTAGTGCTCAGGTATCATCTAAAACCGCGTGGGACAAGTCAAAAGAGAAACAAAATACTGACACTGTGATATGAATTAACATATAATTTCCATTGTATTTTGACGACAGTATATATATATTGGGTTTATACTCCGATACATTAGCACACGAGGCCATTACAGAGTTGTCAACCATCTTATCTCTTTATTCAAATTATTCAATTTACATAGTATGCTCATCTCCCTTTTAGTGCTTCCCTGAACTCCCTACTATTGGTTTAAGGTGCGTACAGCCAGCGGCCACACCAATGTTCAGGCCACTTTAGGGAGCGTACAAGGTTGACGGGTACCTATGGGTGGATTTCGCCACCCGCTGGAGGAGTTATTGGGGGCAGGGGAAAAACCACTTGGGAAAAAATCCCTGCCCTGTAGTGAACGATCTAAATTCCGAGGCGGGATTCGAACCCGCGTACCAATAGCGCTTTGGTGCAATGCTCTAGCCACTAAACTAGAACGACCTCCACTTGACGACAGTATGCTACTTACGGTGTTTTTCGATACCACTTACTTTTAGTACAAACTGATATAAGTATATATATATAGTTTAGGAAGTCATGCAATTTGATCCTTTTAAGTTATGATTTTTATGGGTTTCAAGGGTTTTTTCCCAAACACATTCCTACAGCAGATGTCGCTATAGCAACAACTAACTGTTTCTAACGTTATTCAGCAATATTGTTTTAGCTACTCTTGTAACATCAATGCTCGCATGGCGATGCAAGAATCGTGCTTGCTTCGAATGGCGCTGTTATGAAGAACAATGTCTTTACCTGAGCATTCGCGATTTTACTCATGATGCTGGAGAGTGCCTTTATGAGGAGTCGCGACCCGCCAACTAAGGAAATTCTTTGGGAGGCACTTGTTGCCTGCGCTATTGCAGGGGTTTGCCTTAATGTGTAATGCTGCTTTAATGACAATAATGAGTCCCTTTAATAATCAGTCTCAATTACAAAAAATGTGTGCAGATTTGTAAATTCAAACAAAATGTAATTCATAGTTTATTTCTTATTACCGACAATAATATTTCATGATTATTCGATAATAACACTATTTATTATCGATTTTCATTTATGTGCTTTGCTTTTGCTTACTAAATTGTGTACATAATGTACACAACAAACCTTATGCTTATTTTTACTATACACTTAAAACAGTAACATAATTACTTCTTGCAATAAATGTAAACACAAACAAGATTATGAATCTTTACCTGAATCGATTGGCTGATTTATATTAATATCATGGTGGAAATGCAAAGTAAGGTCATTTCACTAGGACTTAAATGCAGGTTTAGAAATTAACGATAACTTCATGTTAAGATAGTATATCCTTTTTGGATTTTTGTAAAAGCTAAAAACGGAGGAATATTGTACATATTTAATTTCAACTACAAAGCTCTTGTAAATTAGATGTAGTTACTCCAGCTTGCATTTAATACCGCGGTGGCTATCTCACACGTACACAATGATAGCCTACTTTGCATCCCCGCCGACAGTATCATCGCAGATGTGACAATGCTTACACATCATTATCAATAAGTGTTTTTCTTACATCATTTCATTTCTCCAACTACGTTATCCAAAAATGAATTCAATCGCCGGTATTAGGAAAAACAGGCAGTGCGAGTAACATGTCGTTACAATGTAGATGTTAAAACTTATCTGCAATTCATGGAATAAAATTTTGGTCCAAGTTGACGTGAATTCTGCTACGGACGTAAATAGTATCATGAGGTCGGGGAAAGCAATAGTATATAGTATCTGAACCACAGCTGACATGGCCATTGAACCGCACAGGCATAAGGTCACAACACCTGCTTTGTCACTTTTAATCTGCTGAAGAGTTGACATATTTTCTTGCTTTTTTCCATATTTTGCTTCATGTAAATGGAATATCATATAAAAAATTTTATATACTAATTTGTTACCGCAATACACGTGACGAGCATCTTACTTACAATGATATTCTATTAGCATGACACTTAATGTGTATGGATAATGGATGTTTGTAATAAAACAAAACCATACCTTTTGAATTCATTATGAGCGTTATGCACGCATTATACAGATTTGGCAAATCCTTCCCAAGACGCATTTCGTTCATTTGCACGACTAGAAGCATGCCTAATACAATTGTTTCCAGTACTGCTGAAATCAAGTATAAGATGTAACTTTCGGACAAGGTATTGTAGTACATCCAAGCCTGAGTTGCTCTTATAACTCCTCATATAAAGTACGGGATGGTACACACGACATTGCAGTACCAACCGATAATAAATTTCCTTTTAACATCTCAGGTCAGCTTCAAATTATGGGAATCCAAGTGAAATGGCAGGTACAGAAATATTGGGTTTAACCAGATTCCACAATATCATAATTTCCGTGAGATAAGACCCAGGCCCAACCCCATCATCGTATAGGAGTTGGTAGAATTATTATTGAATCCTTTTGCGTATAAAATTTAGAGTCACATTTATTGTTGAAGGCGATTACCTAAATTGGTAACGTAGTAATACGAATTAACCGAATTTTTACTTTTGTACATACGAAGATTTTTTATTTTAATAGAGAAGCACCGAATCATTTTTGGAAACCAAAAAACCACCACAATATATGTATAATGTTCCACCCGCTGCTTAAACCATACTTCTTGCAAGGAAAAAGGTATAGAATGAAATCTTTGAAGTTTGCCGGTATAGGTAGAATTTTTGATGAGCAGATCAATACATCTACATCTAAAACCTTGACCAGACCAGACCATTTACACCCCTAGGTTAGAGTGCAGTTGGTCGAAATAATTTCGAGTTTTGTAAAGCTGAAGATTTACTCAAAAACTTCAATAATTGCTTATTAACATTAATTAAACATTAATTATTGCAATTACATACATCGATGGAGCACTTCACCAAGGAAGCGGAACAAAATTGGAACTAGAACAGCTTTTTGGTTCCCAGGATGACCCCTGACCTGTATTCATATTGATTTGTGTTTTATGGTTAGCATTGATCAGTTCACGAGGAGCCAGCATTTTGAATCAACACAGAAACATTAAAATGGCATTATGGTATGAAATAACATACTATTTCCATTTTAATTTGACAGTAGTATCTTGTTTACGATGTTCTTCAAAGCCAATTGTCAATTACCTTCAGTGCAAACTGGGATATAACTATGTATGTACGGTAAGACTGTAAACCTCTACTGCTGTTACAGAAGAATGCCTTTAAGAGGAGTACACCGGACTCTTGCTATAAGTTATATCCATAGAAGGGAACCTGAGAACTCTCTTTATAAGAGAATTCCTTTAAAAGAGAATAATTTTAGTGATTTATATCGTTCTCTTATAGCGAGAGTCTATAGTGCTAGTGTACCGACAACTTAGCGAGTCCTTTAGGAAGGACTTGGGCTACGACTCTTTAGAGATTTGTCTGTATAATAAGATCCTTTTTAGTCAGTGTGAACTGTTAGGAGTGTGCGCCAAAACTTTTATCCCAACAGAATGTAATTAAATATTTAATTTACATTACTGATAACGCAATTTGCAGAATAATAAAGAAAACACTTTATTTCCAATTTTGTTGACGTATACATTATGGGTTTACCAAATTAGTTGTTATGCCTATTCTTATTGAATCCTTAAAGCCGTTTTAAGTTATAAGAACCAAGAACCCACAGGATTAATTCAGCCGAGATGAAAACTAATTATATATGTAGTATGTGTTGCCATTAGTATTGGATGACATAGGAATAGCAACTTGGTACCCAGATTCGTTTCCTTCAGGATTCCTTGGTGCTGAGTTGTATTAATATTATCAATAAAAGCATAATCAAATAAATGAACACTAAATACTTACGTACATACTTCTTTCTTTACATGTAAGCACGAACAAGATTAGTAAATCTTAAACTGATCTTATAACAGCACAAGTAAATTTATAGTCCAATTGATTATGGTGTTAAACATTGTGATCACCATTCCCATGTTAATAAAAAACATGCTGCCCATGTTGAGACGAGCTGACCTTTGACTTTTCAGAAATCGCTTAAAACCTGGAAATATTCTTCGTCGCTTCCAGCTATGCAGCATTACTTCTG
>JAQGAK010000531.1:0-69023 GCA_034696945.1 Lipothrix lubbocki | reverse complement strand
AATACAAAAATTAATACAAGAATTAATACAAAAATTAATACAAAAATTAATACAAAAATTAATACAAAAATTAATACAAACATTAATACAAAATATGAATTATATGACTGTTGACCAGAATTACATTTATTCCATAAATATCGCTATATTTGAACGAGCCCAGCAGGCCCGTGTGGATGAAGCTAATTGGGACTTGTGTACGTAAAGTTGACTTGTCCTCCTTTATGAGTAAATCCGCTCGCTTCATAAATCTGTCTCGTTAATTATGCAAACAAGCTTAGAGAAAAAGTTTGCTGGGGAAATTTGCATTGCTGGGCAGAGTGGTAGTCTTCTTATGCCTTTGGGAAGTTTAAATGGAAAAGAGATTGTGAATTCATAGTTACTTAATTCTTGCGGCTGGGCAAGTTCCAAACCACAAACTGCGAGTAATTTTCTCACATCAGCACCATTGCAGTTCTCAATCCAGCAATACAAAAAATGTATCTGCTAATAATGCAACACCATATTAATGCATAATAAACATACACATAAAAAGCCAGAACAGTAGCAAATTCAAATTCAATTTTCAAAAAATGTCCAAAGTCTCTCAATTAGCAAAGCTTGTTTGGAACAGAGGCACGGCCAATGAATAATTATTGCTGTCCACCATACTGATTGAACTGTAATAAGTTGTCTTTCAAGTTTGCTTTAATTTTACGTTTCTTTTTCTTATTACTCCGAGCTTTGCATCTCTGCAGCAGTGGCCTGTAATGTACTTAAATGATATACTTACTTTGATATGCAATTTATTCATGGTACGCTTTACGATTTGCTTTAATGCAATTCCTGGGTTTTAATTTTTTTCTTTTTTATTTCTATTCTGCCGGTTCTTCTCTCCCATTTGCATTCCCAACTTGTTTGTTTTTATTTTTACGGTTAATTTTTTTAATGGTTTCCAACAAGGTTTGGCTGGGAGTTGTTGACGGGTAATCATTCAGGTGCGGATTTTTCATGGTGGCACGGAGGTGTGGTGAATTCGATTTTGATTTTTAAATTGCCTGGAGGAATTTCATTAATTTTGCAAAAATCTTTTATTTTCCAATTTTTTGTAAAAACTTGTATAAATTACATTAAAATAATTTTAATTTATTTTACAAGGATTTCTGTATTTAATTTCAGGAGAGGCCTAATTATTATATTTCACATTGTTGTTTTCCATTTAATATATTTTCCGATTGCTGAATTAGATTTGAGTTATAATAATTGCATTACAAATGAATTTTTGAAATTTATTGTGCAAGGAAATCAATTTCGCAACAAATTCTACAATTGATTTAAGTTTAATTATGACTCTGAATGTCTGAATTGAATTAGCAAGGATTTCCACAATTATAAGCCCAAGGATTTCACAACAATTTGACAAATGAGGAGTCTTATAATCCAAAGCAAATATTTATTTAGCAACACACCTCAAAAATCAATATTGATTAAATTGGTTGCGAGGGAAAATAAGAAGGTTTTTTATTGCAATAATTATTGATCTAAAGGACGAAGGGATTGAAAGGAGAATGGCTGACAGGAGAATTGAAAGGAAAATAGCCTTTTGAAATGTCCAGCTCGCTGTCCAGACTCTGAATGGGAACTTTACGTGTGGTCCGACCATTGTTGGCCAATAGACCGACTGACCGCTTGTGTTGTGTGCTGCAATAATAAAAAGAGAGCGGGCGAATGAAAGGAATGAAAAGGAGAAGGTGAGAGAAGAGCATTCCATTTGCTTTCCTTTCACTTTTTTCACATTATTATTTTATTCAGAGAAACTTTTGCTGATGTCACCATTGGCTTGCCTTCTTATATATGTTGATGCAACCAAACCACAAGTCCTTCTTTTATGACACAAAGGGAACTCTGGCAGTGAAGGTGTGAGAAATTGATGCAGCCATTCAGATGTCTTGTTACCTTTGGATGGATTTTTATCCCTTCGGATTAGCCGTGGCATATAAAATATTACAAATAAATAAATGCACCAATACTGTAAGCTCCAATATTTTTATTTTATATGCAGCACTATTAATTCAAAACTTCATGTTGTTGAACAATACGTTAAACTACAATGTTATATCTAATTTTATTTATTTTGTGGAAATTTAGTAAAATTGTTGTACCGTGAGGGAATTTAGTAAAATTGTGGTACCGTGAGGGAATTTAGTGAACTTGCAGTACCGTGAGGGAATCTGAAGAAACACGAAAACTCTCAAAAACCGCTTCAACAAAAAATCGCAGTACACGCTAAATTTTGCATCCCACACAGCAACCGCCAAAATATTATTTCAACTCACGTTCTCCCCAATCCCACAATATTGAAATTGCTTCGGAGAATAAAAAGTAAGAATGTCAAACCGACGAAGGAAATTGTGTATTGGAATTTCATAAGATAAAAGGACTTATGTACACGCTGTGTATATTTATATTGGAAATACATTTTACACACGAGAATATTGATATTGTGCCATATAAAAAAGGAACACTGGGAGCTTGTCACTCCGGTTGATTGGCAAGGAAAGCTCCGTCAATTGAATTATGAATGACTGGCCCGTCTGACAACGTCACTTTTGCCACTGTCTTCCCTTCCCAACACAACCAACCAAACTCATCCTGGAAGGAGATCCTTCCACTTGTTGCGCTTCTACTCCTGGCATTGACAGCACAGACATTAAAACTATATTTTTATAATCTCCATATCATCCATTAACATTACATCCATACATACTTTTATTACATATGACATACGTTTACGTTTTTTATAGCAACCATGTTAACCTCACCATCTATACTTTGCATTGTATTAGACACCAATACCTGTGTGATCATATAAGTATTTGTACAGCAGAAACTCATAAATTTCCGAGGTCCATCAATCCACAGAGCCATAGAGGAACATCAATCGTGGAGTAATCGATGAGAATCTCTTACAGTAGTCCGGAGATTGATACTGTCAAAGCAGCGGACGTGAGGACGAACGATGAGTCCCGTCGTACAATAAATATAAAAACAATTTCCAACAACAATATTCTATTTAATTCACATAGTCAAATCTTCTCTATCTTTACAACTTTTATATGCGAGGCGGCGTAAACAGCCGCAAGTTCAAATGTGAAGACGACTGATGCAAGTTCACTTGTCAAGATGTGCGATGCAAATTTAAATGTAAATGGACATGCAAAAAATGTAAATGGCCATGCAAAAAAAGGAATTCGCCATCCAAATTTAAATATAAATTGCCTTGCAAGTAGCAAGAAAAAATTACAATGTAAATAAATAGCAATCCAAAAATCTTATAAACAAACTTACATTCTGGTTTCTTGCATAGCTATTAGCATACAGATAAAATTAAAGTGCAATAATAAAATAATTTGAGTAGCAATAAAAAAATTGAAAAGTAAGGGGGAAAGCACGATGTAAATAATAATACAAAAAAAATAAAAGCAAATAACAATGAAAAAACAAAATGCACACATGGAAATTGGAAGAAAAAAATCCTCAAGAAATGCAACATCCCGTATGCAGAAATAGCATGGCGGAAGTAAATTGAAAAAATTAATTACACACTCTTGCCTTCTGCCTCCGTGCAGTAAATCTTTTTTGCAGGCGCCTTCCCCTGACTTTATGGCACATAATGATATTTTGTAACATATTGTTACAAGGCCGAGAGTCAAACTCCCTTAAACCTTCCTGCTCTATGGGGACCGTGAGGGAATATAACGGCCACTTGGCCAACACCAATATAATATTTATGCACGAATTTAAATTTCCAATACTTCCAGCCTGGGAAATGTGGAGATTATTTGGGGAACATTGGGAAACTGTGGGTTATAATATTTCGGAATTTTGTATGTAAATAAAGCGGAAAATATAAGAAAATTATATTGACAAAATGGGGGAAATACCAGGAACTTGTATGTAAAGCATTGTGGAAAATATAAGAAATTAATAGAAGACGTGGAGAAAAATACAGAAATGCTGGATAAAGCAGAGAAAAAAGGTAAGAAAATATGTAAAGCAGAGGAGAAATGCAAATAAAAACATGTAGAAGACATAAAATATTAATGCAAAATATAAGAAAAACTTGTGGGAAATTTATTTGAGTAAAACAGCTTTCCCTGCTTTAATGAAAATTCCTTTTCCTTTCTGAGAAAACCTTTTGAACTGGAAGGAGAAACCGTTATAGACATTGAAATTTGGAGCTCATATAAGTTTTTGGGGGAATAAAGGATATGCGGGTCGCCGTATGTAATTCGGAATAAAGAAGTTTGTACGGAGATTTGATAAAAAGGAGAAAAACACAGGGAGCCCAGCCCGTGTGATTAATCTTGTTAGGAAAAATGAAAAAGGGTAATTAAGTTGATTAGCGCAGAGGCTGGAGAGAGCAAAATGGTTGTGGGCTATGCAAGAAATCAATGTGAGAGGTGACAAGCGATCGGGCGATAAGCAATAAGTGATTAAGCGCGAGGAGAAATTTCCTCGCAACCTTTCGCGTGTGCTGACTTCAATCTCAAGTAGCACCATAACAACAACAATGAACATGATGCATAGAAGCTATCCACGGGTGAAATAATGACCCCATAAAACTTTGCATGCTCGCTCCTTCAAGGAAATGTCAATGTTAATAATGGTGTTTACATTCTTAAATACAGTGCAGGGAAAATTCTATGATTTCATACCTTTTTCCCACAAACTCAACGCACTCTCAAGATTAACACGTTCCCTTCCCTTGACTTTTTTCTTCACAGTAGCATATATTGTGTATTATGCTAATTTACTTGCTACCTGCGGATTAACGCAATCGCAGGTGACAATTTCCAAATTTTAAACATAAATTACTTCCATAATTATATCCTTAAAGACCCCAGGATTTTTTTCTCACATTCAAACGGAATATTTCTACACGGAAAATTAAGTTCGATAGAATTACTTTAAAATACATTTTATTCAAGAAAATAAAAACGAAATAACTAATTAAAAATTAATAACAAGTAAATACAACATAAATAATATAATACAAATAAATAATAAATAAATTGTATAAAAAATACCGTTAAAAATGTTAATTTCTTTACAAACAGTTGCAGACATTGCCCAATTAACATCTCCTAACTGTGACTTTAGCACAAACAATGCAATTATAATTCCGAAACTCCTTGAAATTCATGGGGCTCATCGAAAGAGAGAAACGAAGTTAAGGAGGATGGAGAAACAATGGTTGGAGGCAGAAGCTTGTGCATGTAAACTTGCCAGATGGGAGTGATAGTGTCAAAATGCCCATCAAGCCTGATCATTCACAATGCCACTGCTGATGCCAGTATCTCCTTCATCCATCGCTGCAGTCTCACATTTCGAATTATTCCCTCTTCATCCCCGTTACCATGACGATTCGACAGTCTTATGACAGGTAAAAATAGGAGTTGGTGCTTGTAAATTCAAACTATTTAGGTGCACTCAGGAATTTATGGTATGCAAATTTGGAAACAAAATAAAATAAATACACGAATAAATGTCAGTCAGTATCAAGTGTTAAAGTTAAAGATAATAATGGTTAAATAAAAAAAAACTGGATTTAAAATAAATAGAATAAAATTGAATAGAATTCGATAAATAATAAAATACTATTTAGTAAAAGAGATTTAAAAAACGCTTAAATTTAGACATGAAAAATAATTTAAATTAAGCAATTGTGAGAAATAAAAATTAAAAATGCAAGATTCCAGGAGATATCCTTCCCACCTACGATTACGATTGCATGTGCATTGCGTGTGGCTTGAAGTTGTGTGACAGGAGGGGGAAGCCAAGGAGAGCTTGCTTCCCGAGAGGAGAATCTCGGTTGTACAGACGATGAGATTATAAGCATGTAGAGTATAGAGTTCTGATTACAAGATTTCCTCAAAAATATCTTGAAGCTGTATATATATTTCAAAAAATCATGTTGGCTGTCTCCTTGCTCTTCATCTTGTTGCTCTTGAGCAGTTGACACCCAGTAAAAGTGCTGTTTAGGCAGCGTCCCATCAGCTGCACTATGACTCTTGCCTCATATGAGGGTAATGAGAAGTGAGATGGGGCGACCACGGAGGAGATGAGGTTCCCCACGGCGAAGTCAACCTCGCAGTCTCTGTAATCAGTCATACGGAATAAAGTGTGATACTCTTGTATTTTTACTTACTTCAACGTAAATAGCACACACAGTCGCCTAATACATTCATTGCAATGTACATGTGTACAAAATGATAAGCTACGTACATGAGTAGTTCACATATGTTATAAACGTGTATGAACTTTTATATTATAATTTAAATACATGGAGATACATACGATTCTCCCTCTATTTTCCACTCTTTCAAAAAACTCTTCAGTTCCTAAAATATGACAGCTTAATGGGTGGCGGTGTGTGTGTGGAGTGCTGCTGGTGGGGTCGTGTCTCTCTTATTTTCTAAAAGTTGCTTTTCAACCTCTTTCTCTATGCTCTCCTCCTCCCACCATGCAAACCTTATCTTTATTTTCATATTTATCTGGTATTTATTTTCACATAATTCCTCGTTTTTCCATGATTTTTTGTATTATCCTTGGTTTCCTCTTATTTTCCTTATAACTATTTTTATAATAATTTCCATATTTCTCATATATATGAAATATATCATATGTAGTCATATTCCTCATACGATTTCCCCCTTAATTCTTTTATTTTAAAAAATGAATTTACGAAGAGAAGAAAATACAATTTTTTTAAGTGCGGCGAGTGTCAAAATCTAACAAAAAATTACGTTTGGAAGATATGACAAGTGAGCTTATGCCTTGTCTTCATTTTAACCCAAGCTTCCTCTGACAGCTTAAGCCGGTGGAGCGACGGAAAATTTTAAAAAGAGAAGATGCATATTGCCGGGAAGTATTAAAGAGAAAATTCTAGTAAAAAAATCTTTTTTGTTCTCAACTGTATTTTTAACCTCAAACCTCTAGAAAACATATACGATTTTATATTAAAAACCTCCAAAATTACATAGAAACTGCTCCCAACTGAAAAAAAAACATACCGGCAGACCTCGCAGCTCCTGACTTTTCCTCTCTTTTTTGACAAGCCAACCCAGGCTCATCCTTTGTTTGTTTTCCACGTCAGTCCGCCGTCTTGTTCCAGCAACTTTTTAACTTTCCTAACAGCTTGTACCTTCAGATATTCACACAACTTCTCCTACCTCCACTGAGCCTAATTGTACTCTACAAGCCTTTTAATGAGTTGCATATGTATATGGAAAAAATTGCTGTCAGCAACGAGAAAACAAGGATCGTACAAATTTATACTGATTTTACAATTTTAGCTTGGCAGGCGTGTACGTAAATGTTAATAAGTGCAATATAAGAATGTGTCTACATGTGAATTTGCATTAGCAACGCCTTGCCTGTGTTTCCCCAGCACAATCTCCTATAATAATTATTTTGGAGACAATTTCCTCATTTAGGCAAAAAAGCAGGTAGAGCAAGGAGGAGAAGATACAAACTTTTGAACACTCTCGTCCTTCGTGTTTACTTGTCGTAAGCATTATGGAAAAATCAGTTTTTTCTTCTACGCTTTTAAACAATGTTGCTCCATGATTTTGAATCTGGTTCTTCTATACGTACAATATATTAAAGAGTTTTTGTGTTTTTATAAATACAAAATACAGGGTAATAATACAATGTAAAATTTTATGTATATAATATTTATATGTATTATATATATTATATGCTCAGTATATAATTTTAATAAGCGTCCCCATTTAGAAACAATTTGTCAGGAGTCCGTTTGAGTGACACACGCAGGACAGTGGGGATGGGTCCACACACGCACTCACTCCCATGGAGTTCTCTCACTTCTCTTTCTTTTTTCTATTTTCTCACAGACTTTAATGCCCTCCTCGCGACAGAATATTCCTCTTCATGTAATGATAATCATAGGGAAGTCCAGAATGAATAACAGAGATTCTACTGTTATTTTACATTTCCCTGAGAGCACGTCAACTCGTTCTTATTTTCCTTTCAGTCAAAAACTCCCACTTCTAGTGGGAATATTTATATGTGAATTAAGCACCTTTTACCATTTTTCCATATTCTGCTCCTGCTATTCTTCTAAAAGAAATTGAAATGTTGTGAGAAAATTAGAGAGGGTTTCTTCGGGAAGTCAGAGTCAACAAAATGCTTGAGAATGAGCCTAGGATTCTTAAGAATGAACCAAAAGACATGACAAAGGAATTCACCGGAGACAAAAAGAAACGGCGAAAAATAAGGAAACTAAACGAATATCGCTACAAAGACAGGAAAAACGATATGAATATAATTTAAATATGAATGAATTTTAAATACAATTATTAGCATTATATATGCAGTTGCGAAGACAGATTGCGTCGACTGATAATCCCGGGCATCATCTCCGGTGGCCAAGCTCCTTAAATTCAAGTTTACCCAATGGCGAGACATTCGAGGGAAATACTGATGACTATGGGACTTGAATATGTAACGCCTTTTTATCCTTGTCACATTCCATGTGAGAGAGATGAGAGAGAGGAACAGGGAGGGATTTCCATGAAAAACAGTATCAACTTTCATAGAGGATGTGCAAGTTTTGGTTGATGAGTGAATTTTGAAAAGAATACTTTTGAATTTTGTATACAATATAATACACAAGAGCATACGTTAATTTTGTATATCTAATATAATACACAAGAAGAGCATCCTTCTGAATTTGTACAACGGCGGACGTTGTTGTTGTCTGGCCTTGTCCAGTTGACGTTGTCAAAAAGAAAGTGACGGATGGACGAGTCAGAACACGTGCTTGGGAGTTTAAAATGCGACTAATCTCCTGAAGGGATCAGGAAATGCACGGGAAGGAGATGCTGATCAAGCAGTTAGTATAGACAGTTGTAAGTACAAGGAGGAGGAATGTGAGGAATTTGTGAATTAATTTCCATGGGGAAATTTCAAGAAGTTTTAAATTATTTATGGGTTTATTATTATTACTAAAGTATACTTTGTACAAAAAGAAGGTAAATTATTATATGTGTATTTTTACAAGAGTATTTATGGATTTTTGAAAAGTGTTTTAAGGAGTAAACGTTTTTCCCTTCTCTTCTACTTTTTTATTGGGGACGACGCAAAGGAGAAAAATGGGCACGGCAAGGTTTACATAAGAAAGGAAGAGAATGACGCCAGTGAGAGAATGAATGTTTTTCAGGGTAATTGTTCCTTAAGAGAAGGTTGACCTTTTGCAAAGGATCCTTGGCTATGAGTCCGGACCCGAGCACGCCCACTCATTCATTCATCTCTTTGACTGGTCTATGATTAACTTTTACTTTGCCTGTCGTTCTTTCCCTTCCTTCGTCGTCGTTCCTCCCTGACCTCGTCCTATGGCCAACAATGGAAGGATTGTTGGGTCATAATTCCATGGAAGTTGTTGATATTGTCTGGGTTTTGTGTGTGTGCAACGATGGAACCTTGTCTCTCAATGTGTGGTGTTTATGGAATTAAGCCCTGTTATTCCACACTCATTATCTCTCCTCTTCTGCTTAGTCTCTTCTTCCCTGAGACAATGTAGATTGTAGTGACGTAGCCCGCTATTACGCAACTATTTCCCAGCCCTTCTGGACACAGCCCCCCGTGGATAACAAGGGTCCACTTCTCTCTGTCGGGATGGCCCATCTCCGCTGCCATAAAGCAACAGCAGGTAGTCGTCGTTTTCGAAATTAATTATTAGCGTTTTCACTATTTAGATGTCATTTGTCTCCGTTTCCTGCAAAATATCCATGTTGCGTTGCTGGAGATAATGCTGGGTCTCATAACAGTTTCTCTCGCTGACGCAAAGCCGTTTGTTGTGTAACGTTAGAGGAAAGAGGAAACTGTCCTCGCCGTTTGATCATTTGGATTGTTTACTTCTATAGAAGCAACCTATAAGAGGACCCTGCTAACCACTCGATCATTAAGGGTTACAAATATGAATATAGTACCACCGACTTTGTAAACATTCAGTGTAGAACTTTGAGCCTTAAATACCTAACTATGCTTCTTTTGTAAATACATAGTAATGTACGTTGCTGAAACATGTAACAATGCGTGTTCCCGAAACACGTAACAATGTGTTGCTCCATCAACATGAAATGATGTGAGACCAGTAAATGAGTTACACAAATATATTTGGTAAACAAAAAACAGTGCATGATCGACAAACATGTAACAATATCTGCTGCAATATATCGTGTGAGGTCAGCACAGCAACAATCAATAGCACCGATTCCCTTTGAGAAGATCACAGTGACATTTACCAGAGAGATCATTCGCACTAAGAAACATTGATTAATGATCGAAGGGAAATTCAACGTAAAGAAACTTAATGGAACGATTGGGAACTTAATGGAAAACAATCCTTGAGAGAGTTCAAGCTATTCTGAACTACCGTTATCCAGACAAATGCGTAATAATAAAGAGCTATCCTCGCCACCAGATCACAGGGGAACTTAACACTTATTGACCTTTGATTGTCTGAAGCGGAACAAGCCATTTTACCATCGCTGAGTTGTGTAGTCACCGGCTAGGAATAGATAATTTATAGACAGTAACTTGATACAGGAATACCAAATTCCTCTCGACAATTTATAAACAGCAACCTTGCATATGAATATATAGCTAATTCCATCGGACTGCTCGTAAAGAAAGGAGAAGAGCAATAAGAGGTGATGTGAGAGAGAGAGAATAAAAAGTTTTCCGAGCATGATTTAGTGACAGAGTCGGTGTCAAAAGGCTTTTGTTATGTTGATCAGCCTGCTCGTTTACTTCAACTCTGTCTCTTCAAGTCTGTCGTCTTCCTAAGCTCTTCTCACTCCTTTGGCCGAAGTTCTAGGCAAGACTCACGTGGATTTCGAATCATTTTCCATTCAAATTCCACCTCCTCTTGCAGGCAGCTCATAATAATTGCACTAAATCATTGAAATTCTCTTACAAAACTTCTTTTCTAACACATTCTCAAATTTTATAGGAGTTTTCGTGCGTATATGGGGAGTCTAGATGCTAATACAGGACGAGAAAGAAAGTTAAGATGTGGTAGCGAGGGTCGAATGCATTACATATGTACCTCTTTAATGGTTTTGGGGTCATTCGGCCCAGAGATGACATGAGAAGTTGAGCTTCTGCAAAGGAATCTCTTTTTGAAAGAAAAGTATAAAAAAGCTAAAAGGACTCGTGTGTAAAATATTGTTGCCTTTTAGGGAATCACCTTTTATACATTATATATATTGTAAGACACTCGGTTCACATTATAAGGCATAGATTACACATTGTACTACACAATTTATATTACAAGACTCTAGCTTTTTGGAGTAACTCTCTGGTTGTTCCTAGCAATTACCTATCATGTTTGCAGAGGCCAAAGAAAAGAAGTTTCATTTCCGAAGAGGAGATATGGCCATGAAAGAAATTTGAAGGCTCTCGGCTGGAGATTTTTTACAACTCTTGTTCAAACACACGCTTGTGGTTTACCAAGAGTTCTTTTTTCTATTTGATTCTTCCTCTTCTTACTATAACAGATTTCCATTTCTCTAACAGCCTCCTCTTCACAGTGCTCTCTCTCTCCTCCATTGAAATGTTCTCCAGGTTAATCTCCAGACTTGACTTCTCAAGAGGTGAGATCAAGGATGAGCTAGAGATGATTTGGATGTACCACATGAAGGGAATTGCCAAACATCCCGCGTCGTTCAACTACCTCCTCTGGTTATCTTGAAATCCTTTTCACTCACACAGGCTCTCACCATAGGAATTCCTCACATAGAAAACCATAAGGAATGAACCTAGTCACTATCTCTTCAGCATCTAAATATGATTTTAAGCGTAATTTTATTTATAACACTTTAATCACATCTCCGAAGCAGCGCGTCCCATATAGCCAACTTCCACTCATTTCTCATTCCCATTATGACCCACTGCTTTGATCTTGTATCATCTCCTAAAATGAAGCCCAAAATGAAAAAACGACCAAAAGCAAACGGTCAGGAGTTTTCCCAGTAAAGAGTCATGCAGGCAAATAGTCATAAGGAACGGGGCAAGTTCAAAATTGGGCAATGAGGAATTCAAATTGTGACAATGGAAAGGACATGGTGGACAAAAGAGCATGGATTATTTGAAGAGAGGCCGTAAATACTGGCGGAGAGGAGTAAATACAAAAGGGACTCAGGGATTATGAACGGTTGTTAGGAAGTTCGTACAGTAGCAGTCGAGCCTTGTACGCTCATTAGGTGACACAAACAAGTGTCTGAGATGGAGACATGTCATTATATTTTATCACTCTTTATTACAAGCTCTTTTCTCTGCTTAACTCAATCTTTAGCTGTTAACTAAATTTCCCATGTGAACTAGTGGCGAGGATAGCCTCTTCAAGTTTCTTGCAAATATTCACCAAGAGTTGTACTCTTTTATTAAATAACTTAAGACTGTCTAAAATGCTCTGCGTAAAGATGTACTGCCGACCTTGGACTTGAACTTCACACAAGAGCGAGGACGGAGACAAAAGGAAATAATTTATTAATAAATCCCATCCTCTTGTCCTCTTCTTTTATTATTCTTTTATAAATGCATTCTGCTATGATTCTCTTGTAAATTCGCTATATGGCTTCTTATTATGCATGCATTCGTAAATGTATTCAAGACTTTTTAAGACAGGAGAAGTCCATTCTTCCAACTTCTCACTCTCTGTTATTTCCCTTTGGAATGCAGCCAAAAGAAGTCAGCTTTTGCTAATTTTTTCCATATACGTATAAATTCTGCGTTCCCTCACAAGTCGTTCAACGTTGTACGACATTGCAAAGGTAGTCATTATGGAATCAACTTGGAAATTTACACTGGCAGGTTTTCAGCAAATGTCTGGCCATTTAAAGATTCAAACAACTCTTGTTGTATGTTTTCATTGCAATAAAAATTATAGTAGATGGTAGGGACTACAGACTATACATCTAACCAGTTACAATTATTGTATAAAAAAGGGGTTCTTACAAATACAACTACTGTATATTTCTGCTTCTAATCAACAAAACTGACACTCTGGTAATAAAGGGATGATGGATGGAAGGCCGGGAAGGGGAGCAATGTCAAGTGCTGTTCAGAGAGAAGATAAAACTCCAATTGACACTTTACATTACGCTTGTGACAATCTATAATCGACCATTTGCATACACAATGATGGTGGATAGGCAAGAGGGGATGATTTAGTTGTTGGCGGGTGGGAAGATTTAAGCACCCAGCAGTTGTCTTTCAAACTAACTCTTGTGTAAGTGTAACGAGCACGGTAATTGCTACTGGGGGCTGTTCATTGATTATGTAACGAATGCTATTTTAGATTGTCGGGTATAAAAACAACCTTGTCATGCTTCTTGTCTAGTGCTTTATAGCTTAACTTGTGTGCTAAAACATATATGGACAATCCTGTAGTAACGAGATGGTGGAACCATACACAATATAGTAGGTGTTTCACGTCCTGAATTTACGGATCCCTGAAATTCAGAGACACGCAAAAAGTCCTGGGCTGCTGCGATGTCACACACGCACTACTCAATCCACCCAGCTTATTTCTCATACAAAATAAGAAAATTAACTGAATTAATCCGTCGTTTCTCTATTATCTAGCTTCAGATCTGGAGATATAACATGTTGTGAGTGTGCAATCCTTATTTCGACAAGTAAATGTGAAGTACGATGATGGACATTTGCCATTGTGACGCAAAGGAATTAAGATTAGAATCCCAGAGAATAGCTAATATATACATACATACAGTAGGGAATGTGTTGGAGAATGGGGAATGTTAAAAGAAAATAGGAAATGCACAGGAGAAAATGATAGGAAATAACCCTAACTTGCAACAGTTTTCGTGCTTTTCTCGTCTAGTGCCGAAAATGGAAATCCGTTGAGTACGGGCCTGGGAGGCAAAAGCTCTCTGTTTTAGCAATGCTATCAGAAATACATACATGGAAGAATGATTAACTCATTGGATAAAGTCCATTAAATAGGAATTTGTTGCACAAGACCACATTGCTCCAATTTTCCCTCCTGCTTTCATATTATTTCCCTCAAATGGAGACGAGACGATGAGAAATAAAGCCCGGTGACACGTGTGTCGAGCTTGGCGAATGACCTCCGGCACTAATGCCTTCACTTTGTTCAAAATTACCAGGGCCCGCCAATTGAGACAAGATTGCATTATAAGCACCATGAACAGCCAGCGCTGGAGCTTCATTCAAGAAATACTGAAGCTATAGCCATTGCCGGAACTTGGAGACTTGTCTCATTCCTGGATGGAACCTTCATGCTCGCGTCTCGCGTCATTGCTAAAATTATTGGAACGCGTGTCGTTTCTAAACATTGAAGTTCTTGTCGTGGTATGAACATTATGGAAGTTCTTGTCGTTGCGAGGACATTGAAGCTCCTATTACTACAATTATATTATAGAGCTCTTGTCATATTATTGTAGTTCTCATCATTACTGGAACATCAAAAGTCAAATTGACATCACAAAAACCCAATAGTCGTTCTATGTTTTTCCGGCTAAAATTAGTATACTTATAGATTAGATCTAATACCATAAAATATTATTTGTCTATTTCGAATCTCTCATTTCATTATTTCTCATTGTATTCCTTATCAGGCACAGTTCCGCACCGCATTTTGGTAACGACGAATTTAAAAAGAATCCAGAATTTTAATGAGATCGGCACGTGTCTAATTATCCTATGCTCAGAAGTCAGTGCCACCCAGCTTGTATCTCCTGCCAGGTTCCGAGTGTTTGAAACGGATCTAAAAGCGATTGACACTTGAGAGACTTAGTCGTGTGCATGTGCTAATTGGGAAACACCAGAGCAGACGACGCTCTCGGTCAGACTCTGGCGTACTTAATTGCTCACTCCTTTCTCCGTATTGTAATATAGTAGGATTGAATGACTTTTTCAGCCCTCGCGTCACTTATTTCTTCTCTTTATCCCATCCAACTCACATATATTTGAATGTCAATGTTAGGGGGAGGTGATTGTGTGTGGCGCGCGAGAGACGATGGCACGTTTCCACTACCACCCTTCAGCCCTCCGGCCATCATTACCCGGGCAATCCCATCCTCCTCATTAATATACCATGCAAATTTCCTTCATCTAAATACTGAGATGCTCCAGCAACACCAGTCTCGGAAAGTAAAACCGTCCGTCACTCCCAGCCCAAACAAAAGCAATCTTCTTGCCAAACCAGCCTAATTTGCTTCGCGATGGTGTTTTTAAAATTCGGGCTTTTGAACCCTACTGCATTAAACATGTCACTTGAATTTATTCTCGCCCTCAGTCTCACTTCTCTTCCTGTTTAAGGCGACAATTTAAATGTCCAAAGTTGGTTTTTACACAAATAGACAACAGCTATCCTTGCTACTAGATCACATGGGAATACTGCTTTAATCCATTTCACTGCTTTTGCCAAGAGGCAGAAAAGTTGAATTTAAATTTAAGTGATAATGCGATTGCTATACATATGAAGTAATAACTCTATTACAACTACATTAGTTCGGGTATTGCCAAATAAAAGTTAATAAGGTAAATAGATAAGGCGATGTCTTTAATTAGTAAATCATACAAAATAGCAACAAAGGAGGAGGAGGCAGTATCGGAAAAGGCAGGACTTAAAGGTATCATTGATAGTAGATGGTATAGTAAAATTATATAGTAAAAGGTTGAATAAGGAGAAAAGTTGGAATTGTGTCAAAAAGGAATGAAATGTTTGGAGGTTATTTGTCTGATGGAACGAGAGATGATTCAGTTAACCAATTAAGCTTATTGTGTGGGTAAGGAATAAGGGTGGAAATCTAGCCACGGATAGGCTCATCTTGTCTGATTAGAATTAAGTGAAGAGCCCTAAGGTGCTTGCTTACCTATGCACTAAGCACCACGCTGTACTCTGCCATGCATAAAAAGCCCTTCCAGGGAGTATGTACATCCCTTGATAAAGTAACCCTCATCTTGTTAACGTCCACAGGTAAATTATCCGGAAAGTATTAAAAGTACAAGGAGATTCCTATTCGTACACAATTGACTATCTCACTTATATGACTAACTTTTTATATAGTCTAACCTTTATTATTGCAGATACATATGTCCAACTTATATTGGTGATATGCAGGCCGCGGCTAAACAAATGGGCAAGAATGCTTATCCCAGGAGATAAATTACAGGTAAATGTGTCTGCTCACATATGCAGTCTCTATTTGTGTGCCGGAGTGAGAAGCACATTTGTATGGAGCACACATGAGGGCTATTACTTGCCAACACAATCCTTACACATTGCATTCAAAAAGTATTTATATGTGACCAGATAAGCTATCATCCTTCGCCGAGTAAATATACCTAATAGTGTGTACAATGGGAATCGTCAGAGCCAGAGAGCGAGGATAAGGTCCGATGCACTTGTTCTCTTGTCCGAGAAGACTTGTTTCCCTGGAGCAAAGCAACCCCCCACCCTCGCTTACTTATTTTTTACCTCACGTTCTATACACTTCAAACATTTCTCTATTACTTCCTATATGTGTTAAAGGGCCGTTACCATATTACGCTTCTCGAAAATTCAGTATTGGTATTAAAAATTTGTATTAAGCACATACATTTTAATTTACACGTATTTAACATATGTAGACACTTATGCGTGCATTTATAACACTAAAATGAAATGATTCTTGAACCTCCCTTTGACATCTCAAAAGTCCAACTGTTTCAACTGCTCTGCTATTACGTATAAGAATATATTGTTGTTAATGCCACAGGAATTTTAAATGAGATCCGAGAACCTTCGGATTTTTCATGTTGGCTGGATATAAAGATTAAAAATACCATATACCATACATACCTGCTTGGCTCTTATAAGTACGCAGAGCCCATGAAACAAAGTAAACAACCTATAGACAAGAGTAAGCAATAGTTATAATAATTAAGGTAATTAATGGCCACCATCTCAGAACGTGTAGGCAGAGATAGTTTTCGTGCGAGGAAAGTCTTGACGGGGTATGTAGGGTCGTTGGAAACAATGGTGTAGATGAGCGATATATACTTAATTACAATGTAAACCGTACTCTGTCTTATATACAAAGCTGACTTCAATAAGACAAAGATACGCCATACATGCGAACACTTATTTACCAATATTATCAAGCGGTTTTTAACGTTTGGGCAAATCACCTTACCGGTGGTGATATACCTTTGTGCATACAATGGATGTAGCGCATACAGATAATACATGCATAGAGATTAAATATCGGTTTAATATATATAAGCATTTATAGTGTGTACAACGTTATGATATTGCATACAGTGCACAAACATACGATTGACATACCAAAGGCTAAGATATACACAAGTAAAACACGTTGTTGTTGGTGGTGGTGGCAGGGCTGGCTAGGAATTCCTCTTTGGAACGCTGTTGAGTCTCTATCGTAATAAAAAGCACACATTGTTAAGACTGAGAATCATTTCCCTAGCAGCTATCAGGAGAGACACTGACGACTCAGCAAGAGACGATGAGCATGTGAGATGATGCTGGTGCATACAACGTCCCACCTGTATCCAACAACCCTTCCCTATCAACTCATGTAGCATCCAGCCAGCTCACACTCGTGCATACCGAATTGTATTATCAGCTATCGCCTCGGCCCCAGCACCTGGGTTTACATAAGGAAATCCGTATTAAATACTATTCGTTTATACGGCTTACTACTAATATTCACAAAGATAAAGTAAGTTTGAGGAAGAGGATTAGGGCTTGATCGAAACTCATGCCCAAGTCCAATGAGTGCATAGGCACTCTGCGTTTGTATATAATCATTTGTTCCCACGTATCTCACACGTACTTTTATATCTGTTTTATACCGTTCCTTTATATCGACAACGTCCCTATGCTTGAATAAATTTATGCACGTAACCTATGTTTTGCTACGGATATGTAAAACAGTGATAGATATGTAAAACATTGATATGAAAAACATTAGTATGTAAAAGGTGTATGTATATTTTATTGGAGGTGTGCACACGTATACGTACGATTAGCATTGGATACGATCGTCTTACATATTTTATCGTAGTATACTCGTTCATGTTACCATTGATATGTATACCTACGACATATATGGTATGTGTTACGATACGTTCGTTTTGTATATGATCGTCGTGTATGTGTTACCCTATTGAAATACACGCCTTGTAACATGTTACCGTTGGTATGTACGCAAAGTATACAACACCATGGGTATGAACAGCATGTAAACTTTGCTATGGATGTGTATAACGTGTAAACTTTGCTATGGATATGTCGACCAACGTGTAAACTCCACCGAGTAGATGTACACAATGTAGAGAGATAGGAGGGATGAAGAATATGCTCCTCTCCTCGTTGAAAGACCAGAGGGGTTGAATAAACCGGAGTCAACTTGTTTCTCACATGATGGCTTCGACTCTCTGTATCTCTGGCACTCGTAGTCAGTCAGGTCTGCGTACATACGTACACATGCATCGGAGAATGCCTCTGCTGATTACGCAGCGGTAGATTCCCAACACAACCAGTCTCAGGTGTAGCACAAGGCAGAAAGGACGCATTCCTACCCATTCACTACTCCGTCACTCACACACGTAATAAGTGTTAGGGCCATTCTACACCCAAAGGCTTGGAGATTGATAGACAGTAGAATCTCCGACTGTATCTTTACGGTAATCACTTCTACCAGTGACAGTGACCAGTTCATACAAAACAATAAACAGTGTCCTTAAAATTTGCGCTCCACAAAATTTACACTTGAGGAAATTTCGTGTGGTTTCGAAACCAAAAGAAGAACTCTCACAACATTCACTGAGCGCTGTAAATGTTATTTGAGACAATTAAAAGCGTCTGAGTTAGGCTTAAATACAGTGGAACAACTGCTGACAGTTTATGAGGCCTGAGAGTCTAACTACTCATTTCCGCTCATACCATTTCCACTCTTGCTCCTTTATTTACTCACTGGATTCTCATTCTCTGCAGTTAATTCAACCTTTGAATGATTCCTCATTGTCTTCCTCACTTCTTTTTTAATCAAAACTTCCCACTGCAGCTGCACTGCATTGCAAGTTCAGTTTTGAATGACGGTCAAATTTGACAATATTTCGAAAATGTGGCAGTTATAAATATTGGTGGCATTTAAAATTTTGAGTGACGTTGAAGTTAAGCAATCTTGTATTAGGCAAAGAGTTCACGTTATATTGTAAAACAGTTTATGAATATTGCGAAAGAGTTAGCGTGCATTGTCACAGAGTTTATGTGAACAGTTGGATTACGTGGCTGTCTAAATTTGAACTTTATAAAAGTTCAAAAATTAATTTTGTTGATGAATGTGGAAAAGTACTTGAGGTTAAACAGAAGTGGACGTGAAATTATGGAAACATTTTCTTTCGTGATTATTCAAGAAAAAAATTGTCTTAAGTAGTATTTGACAGGAAAAAGACAGTTCTGGAAAGAATTTGCGGACATAACGGAAAGTCAGTTTTGACATAGAGGCTACCAAAGCAAGAAGTAGAGGAAGAAGAATTTCTTAGAAACTCAACGGAGCTTCACTTACACGGCAGAACTTGCTCGGAGGTAAGATTTGATTTTGGTAGCCTTACAATTAATTAAAACTACCTAGAAACCCCGGAGGTAGTAATCCACTCTAGGTAATTGCACAAGTAGTAGAGAAGTCTTTACCATTACACTAAAGAGTGTGTACTCTTTGAAATCATCAAGTATGTGAGATGTTTGAGGAGCATATATAATAATGTCTAATGTCCTTTCCTTCTGTGGAGGAGCATCTGTAATAGCTGGTAGAGAGATACATATAATGACTTTTAGGAGCATATAATGTCTTGTCGCTGCCTGCAAGTACAAAGGTGTCAATTGTAAAGGGAAATGCTCCTTCCAAATAGCATTATTACAACTCCCGTGTAAATATCACACTCGGGTGCTAATGCACAAGAACACATGGAACCAGTCCTTTCACACACACATTTTCCAACACGCCGGAGTCTGTTTGCACTCTGGAAAGTTGAACAAGCGTGAGGAGATGAAGGGAAACAATCTCTTTGTTTACACTCTCCTCATCCCATGTATCATCACATGTAGTATGTAACTTTAGGATTAGCAACTCTTCAACAAATTTAGCTCCTTACACTTCCCATATAAATACACATGGTAACTCATTTATTTTCAGTCACCGAGTCGACTGGCGAGAAAAAAGGTGTGAAACTGGGTCTTTATGGAATTTCCTCTTGTTCATCCAAATCTTACAGTAATACACTTGGCTTGAAGCGAAAAAAAATAAATTATTTTAGAGTGTCAAAGGGGAAAATATCAACAGAAATCACGCTTGAGATAGTAAAATTAAAATAAAAAACAAAAATAATTTTTGTTTTAATTAAAGTCTAAAATGTAAAATTTAGAAAACAAGAATTAGATTTATAAAGGAAACTTTGTACACAACTAATGGTTGACACTGAAAAAGAGGATAAAAAAGTTTCACGCAATCTGGGACTGACTGTTCTTTAATTATTTGGAATATTTAAAAGAAAGCATATATTACGATATGCAATGTAAGAGATAAGGAGCTGAGAGTAATTTTAAGATAAGGAAGTACATACCGAATAAGTAAACACAGTAAGAGCAAGTTTGGCCCTGAACTTGAATTTATTTAGATTTAGAAACTGAAAAAGAGAGCAGCATATGTGACTTTTATTATTAGATAAGATAATAGGTTGGTGGTTGGTTGGGAAAAAGAGCCGTATAAGCCGAGCATTGCCATATGGATGCGAATGGGCTTTTCATCGGAAGTGCATAAGATTCGATTTTAAAAGAATAACAACAACAGCAGAATCTGGTTGAACATATGATGCAGGGAAAAAATGTTAGAAGAGATGAAGAAGAAAAAGAAGGGAAGGGAAGAGGAAAAACAAGTTAAACTTTGCAGTCAACTTACTTTTTCTTATGGTTGGTAACAAGGTGAAGATTTATCGAAGAACATGATGAACCTCAGCAGGCTTGGCACTTTACACTCACCGAACCAACAATCAACCTCAAGGGAATCTCCTTTGCATTTACTCTTATGAATACGAAAACGCCTGCTCTCCAACGTCTACTGACTCCCTTCATTCCTGGATCTACTTTATCTCTTCCCAATATCTCCCATTAATTCCTTCATTTTATTCAGCCTCTCTTTAAACTCAAGAGATACTTAATCATATATCTACACACACACAACTCACAGCGCTTCATGACGTACGCAACTTAATATTGCTCTGTGATTTAGCTTCATGAAGCACATTTAAAAATGCTTTCAGTAGTAGTCAATTTATAAAAATGTTTCGGAACAAGCAGAATTTGTAAATGCGTGTAGAATATTTTGTTTCACATTTTGTATAATGTACTAAATTTATAAATGGTTTTAAATACAAGAATTTATAACGGCTCTTTAGTAATAAAGAAAATTTATAAACACTTAAAAACAGATTTAGGATCTGGGCTTGGAAAATTTTATATAAACTGAAGAGAATAGGGATTAATAACATAGAGATTGTTGAACACTCAAAATTTACAAGCACTTAATAGCACACAAAATTTAACATGCTGTAATAACATGTAGAATATTACCAATAAGTAATAAGTGCTTTGACTCCAAGTGTTTAAAATCCCATAGGGAGTTAATTGTAGTCGTAGCAGAAAGTACTGGAAGAGCAGGATATTTATTGAAAATTGCTCCCTTACGTCATCTTTCTTTTCATCAATAATAATTCTCACTCTCAGGCTTCAAAGCAGCAAAGCTATCATCACATTCTCGATACTTTCCCAATACATACACACAGTCTGATCTCACAGGCTAGATACTTCTAATTACATAAACACATTCCCAATAGAAGCTCAATAACACCGTTGAGACGGACTTGCCAATTTACTAAATTATTACAGTGGAACAGCCAATTTATTAAATTATTAAGAAATCTGTAATTTCCCATCTCCGGTTTGTCCCCTCTCTCAGTTCATGACTATTAAAACGTTATTCCTGAGTCAGATCAACAAGAGATTATAAAAAAACAGGAACGACTTTACAAGTTTCATTGTTTCATGTCCCGTCGTACAAGAGAATGAAAAAAGATTTTATGAGCAAAATATTTATTAGATTATACATGAGTAATGAAAAGTGGGATAGGACGACGTTCGGAAATACTTGATGAGTGATGTCATTGGATCTATCTATTGGATGAAGCTACTTTTTCCACTGTTTTTATATCGTCGTCGCCGTTGTTGTTGCTGTTGACCCCGGAGTCAATAGAGGTATCGCCTAAGATAAGCTACGAGTAACCACTACAGGCTCTTTTCACTAGATCCTTGATACATGAAATTATGAGTTAGAGTTAATTCACACCTGCTTCTTCTCCACTCCCGCCTCCTCCTCCTACTCCTAAAGTCCTCCATATAATTCTTGACAAGTGTTTTTTGGCGCTTGCAATATGTGCTCTGTACTGTCTGTACGCCGATATTTCATTCGGGACCTTACATAAATTACAGGCAATGCTTTTAGTGTAACTGCAAATGACAGGTTCGGCAATGGCGTTTTTTGGCGGCAGTTTTTATGCATAAAACTACCCAAAACGTTCACTTGTCATGTACCAACATTCAAATTCCCTATTACCGCAAGAGTTCGATCGACGGTTTAGGATACAACTTTTGAACAAACGTGCTTCAAGTTAGATCGGAGTGATAACTTGCTGTCAAGTGTAACTTGCTGCCAATAGGTATTTTCGTTTAAACAAATTTACACATGTACGATTCTTTTATATATATGAGAATCTGCATACTTATATTTTAATATATCGTTTACTTATGAATGTATGCACGTCTCACAGTTTTCAAGCGTTTCATTGAGGAAACGCTAAACGGCTTAGCTGAGGCTGAGATAGCAACGATCCAATGTCCTGAGTCAAGCTTTCTACCACTGAATCACCAATGAATTGAATGGAACTAAACCTAATTTGCAATTTACACCAAAGAGGTGTGATATTTTTAACTAGATTTTCATACAAATGTCTTTGCTCTGCAAGGTGGCCAAACCAATATCGTATTTTGCAATTACAATCCAATGCAAGTCAAATCCAAGCCAACTTTCTGGCAACAAAAATCATGTTGACTTTAGAGTTGACAACATATATGTACAAGCCAGGCGAAATAAAATATCAAGTGCGGCACCAACCAATTGAATTAGACTTTTAGATTTAGATGTGACATCGACCTAATGAGTTAAACTTTAAGATGTGACATCGCGGCCTAATGACTTGGAATTTCAGAAGTGACATCGGCCAAAACGAGTCCACTCTTGGTAGAAAATACATACCGAAAACGTGTTTAATTGGTATTGAAATGAGTTTATAAGTGATGTCAATACATTAAGATATTGTATAGTTTACCTTAATGAAGTGTAACTTTGAAATGTTTGTGTTTATTGACTACGATCTGTGCTCACTATACTTCTGATAACTTGATTAACACTCCTAGCATTGACAAGTATCAATGAACATCCAGAGGAAGTCTCGAATTTCCTCTGGTAATAGAACCCCTAGGTCGCGCATACCAATGAGGTTGAATTTGGGTCAGGCAAGGTGTTTCTTCCCGAGTCAAATTCACCATTTCCTGAAACAAATGGCCGTACAAACTACTTCCTTGCTTTGTCTCTCAAGACTCGATCGAACTCGAGATGATCCTAAAGACATTAATTTGTACCATTTTAAATTACACCTTTGAACGGCTACAGAACTAGTTCGATTGTAAAATGAAAACTTCACTACACTCGTGCAAAGCGTTACATTACCAGCAAGGTATTGTATTAATACCAAGGCATTGCATTAATACCAAGGAATGGCATTACCAAAGCATGCATTCCGACACATTCCATATGCCTACATACGAATGCCCATTAGTGAACCCATATATACTGCAATCACCAATCCAGAATTAAAATCTTCACATAACTATCCACGCACCAGTCAATTGACCATTATCCGTTCGGGATTTTATCGCCTGCTCACGATTTACCCCACTTTTTCTTTTAGCCGAGTCTTCTCTCACTCTTCTATAGCACTTATTATTATTGAGCTCAAATGTGGAGCAGTTTTCGTCCTCCTCCAAGAATCCGTGCAAAATCCACTGATTCTTCTGTTCACTTCTGTATGTCTGGTTTTTATGTGTGCACATTCGTATGTGCATATATGCGATTGCCAGTAACTGGATGCTCACATTGTTATGAACTTTCATAGGATAGATATATACACACACTTACTTATGTTATATGTACCATGCATTACACAAGACATTTTTCCGAACATTCCGACATCCAAGCGACCATGATTCTCCAACGACAATTTTCCTAGACATTTATTTTTTCCCAAAGTCCTCGTATCCCTACTTTCATGGCAATGACGATGAGATGGTGATAAAGAAATTAAAGCCCGGATGTTGTAAAAACGTGTGTGTGGTGTTCAAGCATAGCGTCGCGTCGGGGAAAAAGACAAGAGTGACAGTGCAAACACAATCCTGACGAAATTCCACATTAGAAACCCAATATTAGTAACGCAAACCGTTTGATGATTACCAATAAATACACCTTTGGGATGAGAAGATTACCGCATTCACAATACCCACACCATGATTTCAATACCTTATGCGCATACTGAAAAAAATCTTTCCTACAATTTCAATAGAAGAGTGCAGTGGATGATTTCTTAGGTACAAAGTTACTTTGGTATAAAACATATTGGTATAAGATACTTTCCTATAAGAAACTCACAGCATTAAAAACATCACTTGTACACGAAGATTACCAAGTGAAGCAGATAGGAATTACGCTTGGAAACTACATTGCAATTCTTCTTGGAAAATAATTTACGTAGAATGTACAAGCACCTCCAAAACTTAAGTAATGATATGTAAATTGTGGATTTAAGAGTATGTAAATGGAGCATCACTGACTGTTGATAATGCTTTGTGCTCCTTTAATTGATGACGGAGGGAAAAGGGAAGGAAGCTATGTCTCGTGGATTATTTGGGCAGTTGTGAGGTAATTTGAGGTCTATAAAACTGCTAAATCATTCAGTCTTCCTGTTTCATCCCAGCACACACACAACGACAAAGTTCCAATAGCAAGAAATACTAAAGGAAAAACCTCCCAGAATCCATTTGCTACACTTGAATGAGTTTTCATATTGCTCTCTATACACCATTCTCGATTCCGCTTTCATAACAATTTCACTATAAATTTATACATAACAGAAATTTCTTATATATTCTTTACTTATATCTATACAATTACTGTGCATATGAATTTTTCTATATCATTTCTTTATAAAAGAATTTTTCCATATAAAATATTGTGTACTTGGCTGTAATGTTATATAAGACAAGTGTTACAAGCTAAGATGTTATAAGCCATAGCGTTGGTTATATACGGAAGCAATGCCAAAGCTACTGAGTAGTAACATAGTCAAGCAAGCCAAGAGAGATTCTTCGGAGACTTGGTTTTTGTGATTTCCGAAATAATGTTTCCAAGCCAGTGCCTTGTCAAATGCCTCTTTGCCGTTCTGCCTTGTCTCCTCCATTCGAATGCTCCGTTTCCCTCCGGATTGCTTCTAAAAGAGCAGTTTTCTACATACAGTGCCAATATGCCTAGTGAGGCAAGGAAATGGCTCAATGGCCCTTCGTTCAACTTGATTCCCCGTAACTCACGTCTTCCCAAATGCTTTTCTGCTCTATCATTATCCCTTCCTTTCCGTTCCTACTCCGTCACTCATTCACTCCTTGTCGTCCGTATACCTGTATAATGTCCATTACCCTACAATTTCCTCTTCTTCTGTTGGTTTTCACCATTTAAATCTTACACCTTTTCTTAAATCCTCAAAATCACTATTTTTCTACAACTTCCAATCATATATATTTTTCCACTTCGCATCATCGCAATCCCCTCCTCGCCACATTCGAATCAACATTGTAATCAAGGTTTTACACCTGCAAATCAATTGTTTTATACCTCCCTGTTTTCCGCCTTTATTGTTTTTCAAAAGATTAAATCCTATAAATGCTTATAAACATTCTGCCATGTTTTTTAACGTTAAATCTTCATGCTTTTTCATGTTAAATCTTCCATGTTTTATAACGTTAAATGAACAGTTTTTTGCATTGTTTTGCAACGTGGACTCATTGGTTTTACGTCAAAAGCACTGTTTCCTAACGTCGAAAACACTGTTTTTCAACGTCAAATCAGTTTTTAACATGAATGTTAAACGTTTGTTAGTTTTTTCCCACTTCCTCCGCGTGCAAAAACTACGGCAAACTTGATAGTTTGTCTGACATTTGCTTTCCTGCCAGCAAAGGCGAATTCCTTGTGGTGTGTAATAATTGCAAAAATATTTAAATGCTCCCGTAGTACAAGTTTCCTTTTCTTTCAAAACGGAAGATCCATGAGAAGAATAACATTAAAGAAAGGGTGATAAAATAGAATTTGTTTTGAAAAAAGTAAAAAAAAGTGGAGCAAAAAATAAACTCCCATGTCCACAAATTTAAATTCAATTTAGCTGGGACTTGCGAGGGAGAGAGAATAAGAAGAACGGGGTGTAATTGAATTTTAGAAGGAACGCGATGCATTTAATCTGGAGATACATGACTTTTTGGCTCCTTCCTCCCAAACAAATCCTTGTCCGTGGAAGACAGATAGTATGCTACATAGTATGTATACTCATTTCATATTTTTCAACTCCTGCCATCCATTTTCAAAAGTGACATGAGAGAAAAAGTCAGTCAGTCGGGGCATATAAGTGTGGTTAAAGGTGTACACACGGCAGAAGCTCTTCGTATTCTCATTGCTTTAAGACGTTGCAGTTGCAATGTGCAGTCAATTTTTCTCCGCACATCGAAGCCCAGAGGATATATCCATGTACATATGCTTGTTGTATGCACGTCCACAAAAATTTGTGTATGAGCTTCTACAAGTTTAAATTTTGTATCTACATGTACTTCTACATATTTAAATTATCTATATGCACATCCTTATAAGTTGTGCACTAGTACGGCAAATAGGTATGTACGGCCATGTGTATGAAAGAGTCGTCTTGGGAATTGTAAAAGGAAGCGAAAAAATCCTGTAAACGTCTTCTTTGCTCCCTTGTCAGTGACTCTTGGTTCCCTTAATCAAGCTGCGTTTTACTTGGTTTTGCATTTCCAACATGATTTACTGCACGCATAGCCCAGTGTGGACTGTGTGGAGCTTGCATTTTCAGGAGCTACCTTTTCTCCATGTATAATATATGACACATGTACGACTTAGTTGTACAAACTTACAAACTTCTGGGCTCTTACGCCACAGACCGAGACTCATATACCTATACTTACTACGTATAGGCTTGGGTATAGCCGCATGGATTGGAAACGAGATTCCCATCATTATAATTAAGTGAGCGAGTTGAGGAGGAATGAAGCTAACCGAGAGCAAGTTGAACGGCAACAAACAACAAGTAATATAGTAGTGTATACAAAACGGCAGCAAAACATTTTCTAGTTAAAACTTCTTTATAGCTTAGTCTATAACATAAATATACATGACACACATGTAAGTACGTGTAATGTATATTGAAGAAATACCAAAAGTCCAATGCATGTAATTTCGAACGTAAGTCCGTAACAATTACAAGCATGTACATGTTAGTATGCACATACTTGTATTTGTACGTATATACTAAGTACTTACCAAGTATGCATCTACATATAAGTCATCAGTAACACTCACAGCAACACATACTCACAAATCAATGTAAAGTTTGCATCCTCACAAGGAGTAAGTATGTGCATTTTCATTTAGTAGCACAATCTCTAGTAGGGACAACAACAAGAAAAATTCAGGATGCAATTTAAATCAGTGAATTTTCTAAATATTTTACATGCAGCAGCAACAGGAGTCTGTGGAATAGTGATAAGTGATAAGGTGCAAGGGGAAAGGATGAGAGCGAGAGAGAAAAAAAAACGTTTAAAGAGGAGCATGTGTTAAAATGCCAATTATTTCAATCCCTACAATCAACAACAAGACTTTGGCGCCGCACAAGTGTAAATACTCAAGGACAGTAGTTTCATGGGGAGAAGGAATGTTTTGGCCTTTTGAAATGCATTTTATTATTTTTTATTTCTAATTTCTTGTCTTCATATTGTACCTCCTTGGGAGCGTCAGTAGCTTTGTGGACTTTTAAGGATGACATACAGAGAGTTAATACAGAGGAATACGTTGGGGGTTGTAAAGGACCAAACCTGTGAAGAAGTAGGCACAAAATAAGAAATTCAAAAGAAAATATATGTAAAATGTAAATATATCTTGTATAATGCAAGTATATAGTAAACATACTTGCAGCGAGAGTGAAAAGAGATTCTAAGGAGCCACTGCGAAGGTGTGGGAGATACGTCTAATATTTTCAGAGAGGCTTCATCCAAACGACACTTTTGGAGGGCTTTGGTGGTCGTTGGGAGAAATTAGGAGACAAGACTCGGGCCGTAGAAGAATCCTTCTGCCTTCCTTGCTATGGAGTTTGGCTTAGCAGGGGATTCGGGAAAGGAGAGCAAGTTGGTCATTTCCATCGGCCGTGTCTCATAATTTCCAATTAATGTAAATTGGCACATTGGGGGCTCCCCTGGCTCCCGCTGTGGCCGCTCACCTTGGGCTTGCTTCTCAAGTGTCATTATGGACGCAAATCAACAAATTATTCTCAATTACTCCCACGTTTGTCAGTGTGTGGGGAAGAGATTGATTTACACTTGAGTCTCAACTGCATTTAATAGCTCACATTTCAATTTTACTCAGGATTCTTTCACATCTCTCTTCAAAAGATCAATAAACTGAAGATTCAGCAATTTATTTTTTTCTACGAATTTATTTCAGTTTAATGGTGATACTTGTAAAACATACTTGTTGGTGAAGATATAAAAAATTATTTGCTTACACAAGATTCAAAATAATAATTCTCGTATTGTAAAGCATGGACAAATTTTTAAAGTTTGAATTTGGAATTATTTAGACGGAGTGATTTCAGATGATGAATCGTTCACTTCAATTCAATGCCAAGGAAATTTCATTGTGAAATTTTGTATGCACATTTCTAAAATTCCCAAACGATTTGAAGGTAAAGTATGAATGCATAATCCTGAAAAATTGCAGCTGCGGGAGTGGAAGAACAATGTTAGAATATCTTCTTCTAGAGTTTCTCCTAGGATTCTCTAGAGGATCCACTTAGGACGAAGATCCAGGTGTTGATGTCAGTTTTATATCAAAATTTTGAGAATCAGTTGACACTTGTGGTAAATGAGGAGAACCGGAGGGGAAACTTAGGAAATGGGAAAACTTTGGAGTTGACTTCCCCGAGAGACCTTAATGGTCCGCGGAGCTCGACTTTATGGACTGGTTAGTTGAGCATGTAAATGGAGGCAGGAGTGTGGCTTGATAGGAAAATGAGAGATTAGCTTTAATCCCTTTAACTTCCCAACAAGCTCCTTAGCTCCTTCCCTCCAGGCGCATTTCCATTCCACGCTACGGAACTTACAACAAGTGCAAGTACTGTAAACTTGTAAGCCCATGTACTAGAACTGTACAGGTTTGAAATACCCAGCCATGGACCGATAGGCTTGACAACCTGCTCCTGTACACTTCTAAATGACTCCCAAGTAATCGTCCAGAATTATTTACTCCCCAGCATATAATCTCCAGTTTTATAACGGCGCCAATGGCGAAGTAGCGAACGGGTCTTGATCAAGTGCTCTACTCCTACTAGTCTAACTTAATCCATGGAATTCAATTCCCTTCCACAAGAATTAACTCGGCAAGTCCCGTTTCGCTGGCAACCACTGAACCGCGATGTTAAAATTATACCGGGTTATTAATGCAAAATTACTACGCGTGTATGAACGCAAATATACGCAAGTGTAAAATTACCTTCGTATTTTAAGGATGCATACAAGCTGTAGTAGATAATATTCATATACAAATTCGCTATTTCAACTAAACAAACTACCAAATTAATTGTACGGCTTGATAACAAAAGATTTTGTATTAATAATTTCAAAGAATACATAATTATGAAAAATATAAACAATATAATTCCAAATAAACACAAATTAAAACAAAATAAATGTAATGTAATATAATTATAAATATAATAAAATACACAATAAATTCCAAATAAATACAAAATAAGTACAAAATAATTTCTAAACACATACGATATAAAAACTAATAAATGAAGCATCGTCCAATGTGGACTGAAATGAGGCTAAAACAAAATAAATCCCAAATTAATTTTTGAACCTTGTACTAATCCTCTTGGAAATTCAAATCCGCAACGATACTAAATTACACATGCCCTTGAATTGCCAAAACAATCAGCACGAGCCACACTTTCCGAAGTTCGCCCAGCATTGTGCTTGGGCTGTTGTTGTATAGGTATTATTGCTGCTGGTGTTGTATACATTTGTACGGGGGCACTCGACTGTGTGTGCAAATTGACCAGAGTCTAACGGAGCGTCAGCTGATTGAGTTGCTGATGAGAGGAGTAGCTTGCTCTCGTAAATCCAACCAGAATAATTAGGAATTCCAATTCCCAATCCCCTGCTCTCCAATGTGGACACAACAGATATTGCATAGATATATTGGTATTAGCATTATTTACCCAGCCTGCATTACTCTTATATATTCCGAGCGAATATGTATAAGGGTTATTAGTATTAAATATATGTACACAGTAATAAGTATACCTGAAGGGCGACTCAGTATTTACATTTTCCCAGGTGACTCAAGCAATAAGGAATTACCAGAGTGTTGATTTTAAATTCAACATTAGTATTTTTCTTGTTCACTTCATGTTCCCCTTGATGAGTCTCAGCTGTCAGCTCTACTCATGTGTGGAGTTAAAGCTGATTGTCCTCTGCTCTGCGATCCTCTCTTTCCTCATCGTCAGTTGAGATGATGAGGATTCATCGTCAGTTAAGGAGATGAGGATTCGTCGTCAGTTCAGAGCATGAGGATTCATCGTCAGTCGAGAAGATGAGGATTAAGTTTCTGCGGAGCAACAAGTCTTATCTCCGGATCCCAATACATGCAATGCAGATTACACGCTGCCTGCTCTGCTCTGTTCTTCATAAATGGGAAGAGAGCGAGAGAGAGAGCTAACGGTAAAGACTTGACTTCTCTCATTAGACCACGGACTCTCATGTGTAATCTCCAATTTTCAGCTCCTCCATCGATCCCATCAATTCCGGCTTATGGGCCAAACTCCTTCGATTATTGCCAATTAACCATTATTACCTCGTGCACTATCGCTTGCCGGATCTCATGCTCGAACACAATCTTCCCTCAGTAGTCCCAATTCTCACAGAGATTGCCACTTCATTATTATAAACATCCCAACTAATACTCCCTTGCCTCTGATCTGCAGTAGGATTTTTGCACAAATAAAAATTTATGTTCCTGTCTGTATTCCATCCGTCGAGAATTGCAACTTTTCAATGAGAAATGCAGCCGTTCAATGAGGTTTGCAACCTTTCAATGAGGATTGCAATCTTGCAATGCAAGGAAGGAAAATAAAATTTTTCGTTTAATTAAAAAAATTAACATGCCAACCAATTGTGTAAATTACACAATTTTCCCTATTATTGTTCTCTCTCTCCCAATTTACTTGTTAAATTCTAGATTTCTAGCTTGTTATTATATCTTTCGTGTTATTAATCTTTTGTTTTCTTGTTAACCGTGGAGTTGATTGCTGAGCGTTACACTTTGCGTACTCGCAGACTTGGTAAATTAATTATAAAAAGGTGGCAATTGTCTGAAAGACCAGGAGGGGAGAGAAAATCAGAAAGAAGCATATTAACAGCAGTACCATAGGAATATAGAAGAAAATATTGAAATAAAAAAAGAGATTGAGGTCAAACAAGTCATGCTTGACTTGTGTAAATTTGTCTGAACGTGTGTCCATATAATCACCCCTCTAATCGCCCATTTACTGCCAGTCCACATTGCAAAATGCAAATTAGAAGAGGACGTTGTGATGCGGAAAAGGAGCAGAATTTATTGGAGACGAAAAGAGTGGAAGTATGCGGGGATGAAGGAGATGAAGTCTTCTTATTAATATTATTGGGGAAATTGAACAGGCTTCTTGTTATTGCATACCGATAGCAGGGCAAAAGCTGTGGAATCAGAGTGTACATATGCTTTCAGCTAGTTACAGATAGTCAAGTAAAGGTTTCTTATTATCGGCAAACATTAATATTGTCGATGCAGCAGAGGTTTCTTATCAGCAAATGCAAAGGCTCTATGGTTGTTAATATTGTGGGTACAGCTACAGCAATGGTGATAACATACAACAACAAGCTTTTCCTCTGCTGTACAACACCACCAAGTAATGTATTGAATGCTCAAGAATTTGGACCAATTCTCAATGATTGGATGTCAGTCAAATATGGCAAATGCCAAAATCTTGTCTTTTCCTCGTTTTACAGCTACGCACTATAGTTCTTCTTCTTCAGCTTGCTCAGCTTCTCACTCACTTGGAATTTGAATTCTAAAACCCATTAGATTTGACTGTATTTGGCAGGCACCTGTCACCTTTATCATTCTCTCGCCGTGTTGCTCTCTGTACACGCTCTTACTGCTACCCCCTTTGAATGTTGAGTACTCAATGATACCATATCATCATTTTCCCTCTTCCGCACTTTGTTGCTATAGTAACGCCGGATGCTCTGGTGGAAATAGCAATTTAATACATTTTCACTCCTGTGTAAGTACATACAAGCAACATTTTCCCATGCAATTTTAAGGAATTTGCCACACAAGTGCGTTTGTTTGCATTTTTTGTTTATGCAAATTCGTTAATGATACAAATGTTCTCAAATAAACATTTGCCAGAACTTTCTAAACAGAAATATTTTTCAAAAATTTTTAAATGAACCTGTTTTCTGAAATTTCTAGAAAGAATTTTCCCAAAATTTCTGAAATAAATTGGTTTTTTAAGGATTTAAAAGAAGTCAAATTATTTAACAAGCATTGAGAACAATTAAAAAGACTATTTGAACGGCCCCAGAAGAGTCGCATATTAAATATTAAATAGGAATAAAGGCGAAAACAGTGGGAAATTGAAATTCTTGAAAGAGAGGGAGGTGAAGTCTAAAAGGAAGAGATGATTGAAAGGTGGAGGAATGTGCAGGAGCAGTCCGCCGACTGACCGTGACTGCAAAGAAGGAGTTCATGACACGACAAGCCAAATGCTAAATAGATGATAAACTTCCTTGGATAATGTCGAGGAAGATTGCTCCTTCTTATATTTTTCTACGTGGTCATCCCTATACTTTACATTTTTCAGCAAGTCCTGATCATCTTTTATGTTATGTCCGTATAATTTCAGATCTTGACTTGGGTTGGCTATGACTTTACATTTATGATCGTTTGGGCCTGTATATTATTTATGTCTATATGGTATCCGTATATTTGAGATGTTGGTTATGACTTCATATTTAAGTTCTAATGGAGTAAGTGAGTTCTTGTTCGGAATATATTTTCGAACTTGGTTCTTCTGTCTAAACAGTTTAATACTTATAGTTTTCGCCGTGTAGTTGGACTCTCATCGTTGTGTGTAATCTCCTTGGGAAATTAATAACCCTGCAAATTGCTTCCCCTGACATGATCTTCTCAGACGTAGGCCACAATTATTGTGAGTCAGTCAGGATAATTCAAAGTCAAGAGCTGAAAAGAGGCAGTTTTGTCTTCGATTATTTTGGATCTCCAAAGGAGGTACCTTATATATAATCGGGATATTAGCCAAGCAAAAAAGCTGGTAATTAAATTGTGGGCGCCCCTCGTGAGATGTCCAGTGGACAATTTTAATTCAGTTTAATAATTATTGTTTATTGCAAAAAGGAGAAGCGATTAAGAAAAGTATTGAAATTGAGAAGGAGAAAAGAATAAGTGGAGTGACGGAGGGATTGTATATGAAGTGCAAAAGAGATTGGAAAACGTTCAGTCACAATACACAGGAACAACTTGAATATTATAGGGCCGTGCTGCAATGCATTACATTACATGAATAATGGAGGAGATATCCCTCTCCTTATTCTTCATTACAGGACCACTATATAGGAAAGACTTTGTCAGTTAAGCTCAATAAATTCTGATTGATTGTCCATTTGGAACAAGTTATACGACTAACGAGCTCCCTAGTCTGCCCATCATCTTCAAGCCTGAGCCATATATATTTCTCCGTCCGAATCCAACCAAAAGCTCTCTCGCTCAAACTCCAAACATGCCAAAATCCTTCATTTCATTAGATTTGCATTATACTTGTGGGAATAATAACTGGCTCTCGAAGCTCGGAATCCAACTCCAAAACAGCGGCGCTTATTTGGTGCTTCCAATTATTTCAATGTTGATTTTATTGCCAGCTTTACCACAATAATGTTGTCACTATTGTTACAATTTTTTCTTACGATTAGCGTCAGTCAATATTTATTGTTGGGCTCACCTAAATCGGAAATAGTATACATCAGCAACGAATTTTAAAGAGAAAATTATACTAAATGACTTCCATAATTCCACCAAAAGAGCTAGTTCAAACTTCAAACTATGCACAAGTTACCGACGGACTAACTTATTTGTGGAAAGAAAATTTTAATTTTTACATTTTAAATTTTCTTGAATAAAAATGAATTTTTATTTTGCATCAAATTAAAATTTAAAAAATTTACGTCAAAATTTAGAATTTGAATTTTTATTTGGATACTGCATTTCAATCTGCATCGATTAGAACATTGTCTCTGCACCGATTATGACACATTTTTACTTCCATCGATTCATAAATTTCCACATCATAATTTAAGAAACGCGTTCCGTTGGTTTTAAAATAATTCAATAGCTGATTTGATAATTATGTTAAAATAATTTAAATAATAATTTCAAGCGTAGTAATGTCACATGTAAAATACTGAGATTGCGATATGATCTTTACAACTATAATAAAGAAGGAGCCCAGCGAGGGAGAAAGATTTGCAATAAGCGCAAACGGCTTAAAAATTGAACAAGCAGAGCCATACCCGAAGCCTTTGATTAGGTTGGAGCATTGATGGTGCCAATAGTATATTGGCTCTGTAGTTAAAATGCAATTTCGCTTCTTGGCTGTCCGGAGTCTTCTTGTTCTATGACTTGTTGTTCATCGTCGTTATTGAGAGGAGATGGTAATTCATTATTGTATGGTAATTTAGGGATAATCATCCGCTGGCTGTAAACAATACCAATTTGAAAATACGCCTCACTTAACGACCCTCCGTACATACATTACTTACATATGTAATATTGTAAATTGTATATAAGTACAAGAGAGACTGAATAAAAAAATACAATAATTTCCACACTACCATTCAGCCGAGGACCTTTAAAGAGTGAGGAGTCTCTATAGCTCCGTGGCAGGGGTTAAGGAAAGTGGAATCAACTTTTAAAATATTACACACCATTACGATTGAATGTTAATCAGCCTAGAGTCCTATAGAGGATGTAGTATATATACGTTACACATCCAAGAAGTCCCTCTCCGTCAGCTAATTCCACAGTCTAGTCCGCATCGTCTATCAGTGTTTCGTTATCTCCTCAACTTGTATCCTTGCAATCAAAAAGTGTCAGGACATTTGTTCCTCTCTGCATATTTTTATTCCCTTCTGCTGCAATGCTAACGACCGAAATGGCAAGTGTCCCAAGCTGGCCAATTATTTAAATTATTTTAATGACGGTCGTAAACAACCCAAAGCAAATATAGAGAGGGGACGTAATTACCTGAGCTAATCCCACAGCTTAACCATCCACCAATTCTACAGCTGTCCGCAACTTTGGGCAGTCCACAGTTACAGTTACATACTTGAGGAATCCTTTGCAAAATTCATATGCAAATTTACATAGGAAATTCATATGGAAAATATTCATTTAACATAATATGCAATTTCCTTTAGTTCCTGCCATATAAACAATAACAAATGTTTTGCCTATTTTAAGAATGAAAAATTGCACTGCAAATTGTATTAAAATTTTATAAAAAATTGCATGGTAAATTCATGAAAAATTATTGTGTGGCGATTTGCAGAAAACATTTTATGAAAGAAAAATAGCCATAACATTATACAAAATTGCAAAACAAATTGAAAATAATACGAAAAATATAGTACAAGAAATATTGGTTTATAAACAGTAGGAAGATTTTTCCACGGTGTTGTAGATATCTGTTCAGTGCAACATTTTTACACTCCAAAATGTATTATTGTTTGAAAAAGAGCGCGAATATCCGTGAACAGCGGTTGCCAAAAAAGTCCTTCAATAATATAACGAATGGCTCCAATTAGCAAAAGAAAGTGCACTGTCACATTCCAAGAAGCTCCAAAGCAGCAGGAAACTTGTTGGAAAATATTGAATCCACACCTTAAAATCATACTTTTCCATGAGAATAAATCAGGGGGAAATTATGTCTGCGAAAATTCCTTTCCTACGTACATAACTGTACATCATAATAATAAAAGTCACTTTCTGCATTGACTCCGTAGTGCTCCTTTCAAAAGGAACTATAAAAACAAAAGGGATGAAGGGGGAATATATATATAAGGGGAAAATAAATGGATGATCATCTCTACTAATGTGAAATTTATGAACGGAGCGTAGGAACACATACGCACACAAAGTATAAGTGCATTATCTATTGGAATACAAAGACAAAAGCTCTTTATTATATTACAAAAATTTTCTACTCACAAAGAATTCACAAATATAACACGCTGTATTCACCAATTTACAATATACGGAATACAAACTTACTGTATGAAACTCAAATCCTGCAATGCGCACGCATTCGCCATATAAATTGCATTTATCAATAATAATAAATAATACGAAATATATATGGCGAATACAATATAACATATAATTTATATCTTCTTATAGCTGCACACATTGTAATGCAAAATACAGAGCTTTGATTGTGCTTATATATGACAGAATGTAGAAAACCAATCAATAATACGCAAAATTCAAAAAAGAATTTCACAGCAATTTTTGCCATTATTTTACGAGCCATTTCACTACTATATTCTCGTTGTAGAAACGCGGTCACAACAGGCATCCTGAAGGTTTTTATTTCCTTTAGGAAAAATGTTTATGTATATTTTTATGCTCAATTCCCATAAGGATCGACATATTAACTGCAAATGTTTTTTTCTACAAATGTTTTTCTACATGAATGTTTTATATATACAAACGTTTTTATCTGCAAACGTTTTATCTACAAATGTTTCATGCACATTTATTAACCCCTTGCACATATTCACAGATTACACACGTAGGATTGTCATACACACCCGCAATAATAAATGTTGTTAACCCTATAGTGTCATGTCTTTCTTACATTAATGGCATCGACATTTGTTATACAAAGACATTTGCGATTCCTGCACATTTACCGTATGTTGGCCGTATAACAAATAAGTATTATCGTGAATTTTATACATTCTAATATGTATATTTATTTATATTTCATTGTAAGTTGGTTATACAGAAGAAAAGCTTGACTTTCAACTTCTTGGCGATTCCGTGGTTGTAGAATATATCCAGTGTAAAATACAGATGAATCAGAGATGAAATGTGAGTCGGACTGGCCCTCCTTGGGTGATTAGAAAAAAGTGCCATAAAGTTTGTGGAATATAAAAAGGCTTGGAATACCAAAGAGAACGGGACAACAATGGGAACAATTGAGGCTGAACAATATGCGATAAAGATAGGGAGGTGGAGAGGAAGCTATAGACGACGGTACTAGTTTTAGATGGGAGATTTATATATAAATATTGTGTACACATATACAAATTCATGTGCATCATTCAGAAAACACTGGGGAAGATTCTGGTCGTAGAGAAAATAAGGTGTAGGATATACGGAACAGAGAATCAAAGGTAGTAGACATGTACAATAATACGTAGGAAATATAGAATATACGGAACAGAAATGCTGGGATGAACGACAAAAGAATGAGAGACTGAAGGAGAAGACCAGGCAGGCTCTTCTGGTATGACTTGCCTCAGATTTCGCTTGATTTGTATGCCGACTGGTGAGGAGGGCAGGGCAAGTCCAAACAACTTGTCGATATAATGTGGAATTGCATTGTAAATTCTCACAACATGTGTCGTAAATAAAAGAAATATCATTTTCTTCCAATATCCCCAACAACAAAGTACGAATCCAAAGGGTTATTGCTATAGTTTGTGAATGCACTTTTGTGGATTACAAATGCCAATAAGATATGGATCATATACATAAAAGAGTCTGGGCTTCGCACACACCAGCAAATTCAACTGTGCAGTCTGTGCACAAGATACATTTTTGACGTCTTCGATGATTCTCATCGCAATAATAATGCTGTGGCATTATAAAGACAAGTGTAACCCAGTTCTATGCTTATATCTATACACACACTCCCAACAATAGTCAATTCACCGATGGTTCCATAAATTTTACAAGGCTTTTTATATTGTAACTGTATAACAATCACAAAATTATATTGCAGGATACCGATGAGGAATATGGATTTTTTATGCCCAATATTCCTCCTGTTGTACGTATTTTTATTGTCGTACATTTTTCGCTTCCTTTTACATTACTGTACTTATACATTATTATTATTGTACTTAATACACATTAGGTACATACACAATACATATTAAAAAATACATATGTGTACACTTGAAGGATACTGTACACTTAAAAGATACATGTGTACATTTACGTGTAAAATATGTATGTACATAAAAAATATGTATGTACAAATGCCGCACATGCTACCGAATTATCACAAATAATACAGGAGAATGTACTACAAAATATTGCTTATAATCCAAAAATTCACAATGATATGTGCGTATGTATAGTTCCAATATAACTGTAAAAGCATGTAGGTTGGTGTGAGGACTACATGGACATTGTTGGTTTACAAGTGCGAAACGCATCTCGTCGTTAATAATAACTATTATATGTATTTCTACAGAGGAGTTGGAGTAGAACAGGAGTTTTCAAGTCCTTCTTCCCATTCTTCAAGAGGAATTCTCTTTAAAATGTTTTGTATCTGCAGAGAAGGAAAAGTTTTCCGACTGACCGACATGCAATTTTCACGTTTTCTTTTCCTCCTCCGCCGTATTACGCTGTCATCGTTATCAAAATTTATTTCACACAATCCCCTTTTCACAACACTCTTCTAAACCATTTCTCCTCCATTCAGACCAGCACCAGCTCTCTTGTCCAAAAGTCTAGCATTTATTCCTCTCAACGAGCTTCCTCTTGTCCGGGAAAATAGGACGAACGAATCCGCTCCAGTAGGTTTTTGGAGATATTTCCTTGTACGAATGGAGACCTTCCCTTTGAGATTCGAGATCTTTCCTGCAGGAAGTTCAAAATAAAATATCAAATGAAATCTCATGATTTTAGCATCATTGATTCTTTCGCTAAAAGTTTTACTTCTATTTTTAGAAACAGCTCGCATGTCTTGACATCAAATTGGGGGTTGAAATTCCTACAATATTTTCCAATTGCATTTGAAAACATGCAGTTGTGAAATATTTCGTTAATGTTGTTAGGATTGTAATAGTTTATTATTGCGTAATTTATGGTGATGACAGTTCTTATATTTAAGAACTTCACCTTCTAAAAGATATTTGGAGCATGATTTCCAGGAATAATAGTAGGTGCTTTTTAAATTCTTCAACGTAGAGTGCGACTGACAATAAGCATAGTAAAAGGGTGCTTTAATTTTATTTTACTGTCTTGGCTTGGCGCACAGCGAGTGCAAGAAGATCAGGAAATATTCCGAATTCCCGCCCCGGATTCACTTATACATTCCATCGCGACCAAGGGATTTGCCTTCAATAATTTCGAATGTAAAGAAGGTATTTACTTTACATTGCATGGCGCTTGGCAAGGAGAAATGAGAATCAAGAATCTTATTTCGACTTCGATGTATAAGGATTTGAAAAGGTGGATGCTATATTAAATTACCAATTACATGCTTATTACAAATTCCTCCTGTACTGTACATGGATGAAGAAATAACAAATAAGGTTATTTAAATATAAAGTGAATTTCCTCGGGAATGCTGTGCTTAAAGGGCGGTTCAAGCATTGCGTTTTTAAAAATATTTGTTGCTCTTATGTAATTATTATAGTCCAAAAGTAATTAATTAAACAGAAAAAAATGACCAATAATTCAAAATAGAAAAAATAAAATAATTTGCGAATAAATTTGTACCAGAATTCCGGATCAAAAGTGATTCCTAGAAAAAACAGATGGTTGATCAACCCCTTGGAAAAGATCTGAATGGCAAAATAATAGGGATTATGAATGTGAAATGGTAATGGGAGCCATTTGTGAAAAGCTCTGCGTGTGTGATCAAGTTGCATTGTGCCAGCTCGGAGTTTAGTAACATGCTGGCCCATTTAGCCACCAAAGCAATAAGAAGACACTGGGTCAGAGGATTTTGAGGAACCTTTCCTGGGTCTTCGAAAACCAAAGTGTCTTTTTCATCTCGGCACGATGTCTCAAAGCCACAAAAGCTGGGCGAGAAAGCCAGTTAGAGACGCTTATCAATAAAACCTTAGAGATGAGGATTCTCAAAGAGTTAACCCATAGAGAGCGGATATATCCAGTCGGGGATCTCTGTATTTTAATGTGTGCATCTTCATATATCTGCAATAGATTATATCTATCCAGGGATTTTATATCACCAAGAAAATAGAATATACAGTCAGTCAGGGAACAACCAGCTCCTATTTCCCATTCTTCCGAGGTAATAGCTGAACTGACTTGAATCCACGATGAGACACTCACGGAGGACAAAAGATTTTGGGAAAATCAGCCTTCATCCATCTTCCTGCTTCACAAGTTAGAACACTCTGGTGACCTTTCCTGCACTATAACCGCCACTGCCAGTAACTTGCACCGCAACCTATATCTATAACAATATTTAATATAGTTAAAGTACAAAATAAGACAGATATATAAATACCAAAACAATATATAAACAACAATTTCTATAAATGAAAAACCGAAATACATATGATAATAAAGATACCCCAATATTTTATTAAAATCCATACCCCTAACAATTCAATTGGGAAAATTCCTCCTGTCACCAGCGCAATTCCTGATCCAGATGGATCTAATCTTAATGTCTCATTCCCAACCTTCCTGCCATCAGTGCCATCCTGCCTCTTCTTATTCCAGAATAAATCGGGTCTCAGTAGTGCAGGCTGGGCCAAGGATAAGTGGGAAACGAACGAGGAAAATCATATTTGACAACCGTCCACAAATTCAAGTACGTTCGTTCGTGTTCACAGTACAGAAACGTGTACGAAATTATCCCAAAAATAGAATTTTGCTATTGCACTACACAGGAAATTGACAATAGAAAATCCTCCTTACCTTAAATATTCAAATCTCAAGTATTTTCGAGTGTGAACATGGAAAGCCAACTCCCATTGCGGCCGATTCTCATTGTTCATCCTGTCACTCTGCGTTTTAGAGGTGGAGCTGTTGACTGGTAGTCTGCTGACAATTTTCACTGTACAATAAAAATATTCAATGTAATGTACTTTGGAATATAATGGGTGGTGACTTGAATTTTCTTGGGAAACTAGAATATTTATATGAAATTCTGCAGCTAGAAACTTCTAATGGAACATAATATATAAGCATCTACAAATTCAAAGGGAATTTGTAGCAAAGCCAAAGAAAACTCTTCTTTTACTTAGAAAAACGAACATTTGAGTTCTTGAATTCAAGGAAAAACCGCCTGGGAACTCTACTATATTGGAGATAAAGTATTGACTTCCCTTTGACCATGTCCAGTGCACACAGCTTTTGACATTCGTTTCAAAATATTGACAACTGTCGAGACCTCCAACGATATGGATACTTGAACGAAAGCACAAAGAGCTTATACTTATATCATGCAGCTTTAAAATATATGAATCCTTAAAGTATTGATAGCTTAAAATATCTAATACCTTTTGTAACCTAGCATAAAAGATATAAGAACTTCTGCCGGGAGTTGACTCACCGAACGTGGAATTCATGAAACGTTTAAGAATACACGGAAAACAAACAGAAGAAATTGAGTCGAGTCGATAAATGACAAGTAAACAATTCATTTACAGTCAACAAGACCAACTTAAAGGAATGAAATACATGTGACGGGAACTAAACCATTAGAAGCTTCATTTCTTTACAAAAATAATTATATCTAAATAATAGATTAAAAGTCAAACACAGTTAAAACTAAAAGTGTTGTTTTAATCAAATTGAGTCGTTATTGTTTTAAATTGTTGACAAAATGGGGGAATGTGTGTAATTATACAAATATGGGAATGTGGGAAAGGTTCCTTCAATAATTTCACAATATAATTCCATGATAATAATTGTATATCTACAGTTTTACAGTTACGAATTTTAAGTACAATGCAGTAAAAGTAATGTAAAGGCTTTTGTAAAAACATTCAAATTACCTAAAACACGAAACTGTTTATTTGTAAATGAAATTGTTTATTTGTAGTAATGCACTTGTAAGTTTTGACAAGTGCAGCATAACGCCAGTCGAAATGTTACAAGGAGAGGAGTAGAGGAGACTGCAAAATCCACGATTTTTAGCACACAATTATCAACAAAAGTAAAATATTTGTAGATTTCATTATTCCATGACATGTACTTGGGAGAAGATAGGTTGGGTTTGAAAGCATTTGTAACATTATCGTTATGGTTGAAGTTAAGAGAGTCGTGTCAGTCAGACTTGGAATATCATTATCAAGGAGGTAAGAAACATAGGAAGGAGCACTTAGCACGACGTGGTTCGTCGTCATCCTTATTATCCACAAAACCAAATAGCAATGAATAATACATAAAGGAACTTTTGAGTAAATACACTTTTCCATGCTTGCTCTTCTCCTCCAAATTCCCTGACACTTATGCGTATTTGCTCTCAAATGATACAACAACAGCATCATCACTATTACAAGTGTAACTAGATTCCACTTGAGGCTCTAAAAACTACAGTCAACTTATCCTTATGTGTGTCTTGTGTGAACAAATAACAAGTAAAAACCAACAAAATGGATACAGATAGTAAAGTACCTAATATGCACAGGATAATAATAGTGCATTATGTAGATTTCTAAAGCGTTCGTCTGGTCCTTCGTACAGGTCCTTATGTCTTGTGAATCTTGTGTGTGTGTTGTTAAAAACTCTCCATGGAGTCCGCGACGTTGGAGCGGAGCTCTGAGGCGTGACATGTGAATATGACATATAAGATTCCCTTTGAAATTGACTCCTTGTTCTGCTCCTCAAGCTTCTTAGGGTTTTGAGTATCTATACTTTATACATTTGGTATAGGTATATCAGGTATGTATATGTAAATATATACAATATAGAAACATAAGTATTAAAATCATACTACTTGCGTCCAACATGACCATATGATGATCTACAAGTGATCATCCGCCTCATCATTTCTTTCCCGAGTAATTCACAACCTTCTTGAGTATCTCCTTGACGTAGTTTTACACGTTTCTTTTCTGAGGCAAGGTGATTCTCTTTTCTCTAGTGATTCTTGATCTCACTTCTCACTACTAGGTCCTTGTTTGTTATAAACGCAAAAGAATTCAAAGCACACAAGCATCTCCAAAAGTACATACAAGCATCTCAACGGTATAGACAAGTAACTCAAAAGTACACATAAGTATCTCTGAAGTAATTATAAAAAGTGACTGCTGCTATAATTATAAGAAAATTTAAACTAAATAAGTAAAGTGTACAGAGAGGTAGGGAATTCAAACTAGTAAAGTAATAGATACAAGAATTCCAAGTAGATTTCCTTTGAAAGAGAATAGGAGAGTGGAGGGTGGCTAGATCGTGCGTATCTGCGAGCAAGTCTCAATTCATAACCGGAATGATCCCACGGATTTTCATTCACAAACTAACACTCCTGCCAGAGTGGAGGAGACAAGTCACTTTACACTTGAGAGGTTTGCTCTCTTAAGAATATCATATGTGCTCACAAGATATTGTACAACCCTCACACTTGGAAACAGAGACTATTCAAATTCTTTGATGCCTATTCTGACGCAGAAAGGAGCTCTATAACATCTGGGTTAATCACATATTTCTCTATTCTCTTCTCGTCTTTTTACACACTACAATAACAATTTAAACAGACGTTTGGGTTTCAAATCGTGGGTCTTCTTCATCTGTGCTCAAATCTGCTGGATCAACTTCATTCATATATGATCATCGCTCTTTAACGAATCAAGCCTCTTCTTTTTCGAATGAACCATCTCAACTGTCAAATGAGTCCCTGTGTTGTAGAAATAGAAAATAAAAAATAGAATTAAACAAATTCGGTTTAAACGAACGGCTTCTAAATTGAGACGATTACAGTAAAGTGCCAATGAGCTTAATCTGTTTACATCGACATCGGTTTTAGGATCACAAAACATAGATCAGTCGATGCTCAAATTACGATGAGCACTAAGCACGAAGCTAAAAAATAAACTTACAAGACAAATGGGCTTGTAGATCAGACTAAAAACTAGTTGAGAGTCTAAATTGACAATTATATTGACACATGGCACGTTATCCAAATTGAATTCTGGGGGCCCCCGAAACCTTAAATGATCCACAACAGCATGGCTGATGATCCCCTTCTCACACCATAAGTATTTCTGCTTCATTTTTGATCAAGTGCCTCTCTGTAAAGTATTACACATAAGTTGTCTTTTAAAGCCTTCCACGTAAACCTTATACAGAACCTCCGTTCTACTTATACGATACTGAAAATAGTTTAAAGAGTTAGCGAATACGCAGAATTTTCGTGCAAGTGGAGTTATTGAAGACTGCTGTTGTGTGCTCTGAGCGTAACTTTTAAATCCTGCGGTATAAACAGCATACAAACACTAACGGTTACTTCCAGTAACATGCACTTCCCCTCACGAAGTGATTTATGCAATTCGAGCAGAGCTTCTACCACCAGAGAGAGAGAAAGAAAAAAATATAAAATTTAATGCGGAAATATCCAAGCGCAACATCATCTTGTACATGATGGCTCATCATTCCGGAGGACCGAGGAAATTAGGCGGATGGAGCGGAATAAATAAAACACTCTGAGGACATTATCCTCGTCTTAATCTTCCCTGCTCCGGATCCACCCAAGCATTTCCGTGTACGAGCATTTCACCAAGCTTCTCCTTCGTTTTCGGATCTTTAGGAAGCTTCCTCTCTGCTTTTGGAACTTTGCACGAAGTGATTCTTCTATATTCCTGATCTTCACACAAAAATCCTCTTCTCGGCTTTCCTTAAAAGAAACATTCTCTAAGTCCATATTCCAAAGTGCTACATGCACAATCACGAGGAACATAACACAGGGAAGCTTGTGTGTAGTGTGGCATGCTTGTGTAGCACAGACCAGAACAAGAATTCGGGGAGGCATTTAGAAAATCTTGCAAGTTTTTTATACTGCTCCTCCAAAAGTTGAAAGGATAAAAGGCACATAAGAGTTCCGTCGTCGTTCAGTGAAACATATAGCTGATGCCTTTTTTATCCTCAAGTTGTTTCTCTGTGTTTTTTTCTCCATGTATACAAAAGCCATACAGCAGAGGCAGGTTTAGTGAAAAAGAATATTTGATGACAGACTCATTGAGTCTGGGCTTATAAGGATGTTTTAGCTCGAGTCCATCCGCAACATCTCCTTAATCCAGTCTGACTTTGGTGGTGGTGGTTGTTTGCGAGGGAGCAGGTGGAGTCGCTCTCATTCCTCTCGGAATTCCTTTAATCTTTCCCAAAGAGAACGTGTAGGTGGACTTGATAATTCTCCCATTCCTCCAGTGCCTTTTCCAGAATCAATCTCTACTCTTCTCTCATTTTCACTTCCTTGGATCACTTTATACATTACTTCAGTGTCTTCAAAGCCTGAGCAAAATCAAACCTTATCTCCGGCCCTGTCAGACTCTTAGTAATTACTGTAAAACACAGATTTAATTAAATTTTAATTTACCCTGCGCATCCCAAACCAAGGCCTTTTCCCAAATAAACGCTTTTATCGTCTTATTTTTGCATTTCCACATATATGTGATGCGATATACCTCGATTGAGCTTGTATAACTTCAAGTTGTTGTATATAGAATTTTAAGTAATACATAGATTACAGTCTTGGTTCAGTTCCAATTACCACACCAGAAAGTTCCTGTCTGCTGGATGTTCAAGGTTCAGACCTTCAAACATTGTTGTATTCTTACCAAGGAAGTTACCGCGCTATGCGTCTTTAGAAGTAAATCGCAATTCGAAGGGCTTGTTCCGACAAGCACGTTCGACAAGCCGGGATTAATCAAGCTTTAATTCAACTACGGCTTGAATTGTGTTCCGGGATTTTTATTAAGTTTCAAGTCATCCTGCGTTTTCGGCTTGCCGATACCAGATTTCTTGTGATTATCTCAGCCCACATCTTCTACAAGCTCAATGCCAAAGTCTGTTGTTACCCCTTCTTATTGTTATTAAGTCTTCAGGTTATTTATACACTGATTTTAGCTCCGTGAGCTGTTTATGCTCTGCCCGGACTATGGGATTATTATTCATGCCTGACTGGCTGTGTTAATTTGCCAACTGCATTAAATATTGACATGAATTAAGACTTTTAAGAAGGTATTGTCTCTTTATTGGCGTCCGGCTTCCATTTTGATTTCCATATAAAGTCCTGGGTTTTCTAACACAGTTCTTGACTCCACAAAATTCTTAGTTGTTGGCTCCATACAATTCTTCGTTCTTGACTCCATAAAGTCCTTATTCTTGACTTGCGTCTGAAGGGAAAGAAATGTGAAACTAATTGCGGTAAAGCTGAATCCATTCCCTACCATGTGCTTTACCATATGCGGGGTTAGGTAAATTCAACTGAGGAAGGTAAATTGAGTGGAAATGTCTGCATCTAATATCTTTAATGGACTCAGTAGAGTTTGCAAGCTGTATAATGTACATACCTATGAGCTGTATATGCCTGTAATGCTCTCTGAGGACTGTTTAGCCAGGTGCTGTGGGCCCCGAAATTTCCCAAAAGTATCCCAACACTTATTAGTCGCTGGATAAGCTCCGTCCGATGTTCTGTCATTAGCTCGGAGAAGAAACCTAATACGGGAATTAGCATGCCAGGGCCTGGCAAGCAGAGCCAGAAAGCTCTGAGCACAACTCCATGGTAAAGCAGGCTGGTTAGGCCAATCATAATCCTATAATGCTAAACAGAGCCATACACGCAAACAAAATGATGACTTGTCAAACTTGTGTATTAGTTTTCTCTCGGGGCTCACCTTTCCTTCCCAAAAGTAATAACGTACTTATAATTTCCCTGTAAAACTAGACTATCCATGTTAATTCCCGTTTAGAACTCCAGCGTGTTTCCTTTCCCATAAGCACGATACACCCAAGTTGGTATAAAGCTCTCATCTGCAGTATAAATGAACTCATGACGTACAAAACTTCACCTCGTATAGAGTAGATATTTTTTAACTCAAACACATGTTCACAATAATATTTGAACAAATATTCCTTTTGGCAGCTTGTTCGTCTTCTTCTTGTCTACCTTCCACGGTACCAGAATCCTAATAATAATAATAGTAATTGGTCACGTTGGGACTTAACTTCAAGATTCTTTCCTTTAAGTCAACTTAATCCCCTGAGTTTCAACTTGTTAAATATTTCCCTCAATGATGCAATCTAATCTAATACGGGGCTTTTCAAATAACACGGTTTTATCGACATGGTCTCAGCAATGTTTCAACAATAGGGTATAACAACTTTTGTTAACTATTTGTTTCACAATTAATTTGAAATTTCCACCAGGAGACCAGGACGATCCCACAAGGTGTATCCTGAGTGTAATCGATAACAATACAAATGATTGACGTAAAGACAGTTTTAAAAATTTCCAGTATTTAAACAACAGAGAGGATTATTGACAGGGATTCATAATGTAATCATACAGGTCTGGCTTTCCTGACGATATGAGAGGTCGTGAGAAGCATAAACTCCTCGTTGATCCCGATAATTACGAAATTACAGGACGAGCACATTGAGACTTCTTTCAACTTTTCTTTTGGTTTCCCAAGCTTCTATTTTGTGGTTCTTCCTTGTTGTACGGGTAAAAGTCCTGCGGAAGAAACAATAACATATGTGTGCGTATTAGTTCAAACGTTTATTTTCCCTTCAAGTAATTATTACTAATATATTATATCTTTTGTGTAACTTTTTTTCTTCCCTGTGTAAATAAAATGGGTGAGATGAAGAATTTCAATGTCTGCTTCATCCGTATTATTATACTTATACTTAAGGGAAATTTTCACTGTGCATGCGGTTTAAATTTATTTTTACATACCTACATATTCCTATATTCTCATCATTTTTTCTATACTTATATTATCATATTTTTCTACTTCTGATATATGTGATTGTACATAGGATCGAGAGAGCTCTGGAGTTCAAGAGACATGTTGAAGGGAGGCAGTCCATTGTTTAGGTTTCACATTTTTGACAGGTTTACAATGTGTGAAAAGATCAAGAAAAATATTACTTGTTTCATGTCTGGCCCTTGGACATTCTTCTGTATCTTTTGCTCGCACACACTCACAGTTTAGACTTTGAGAACGTGGTCGAACTGTCGAAAGCTCCAACCGCACGGCATTCTCTTGTTGAAATGAGTAGCAATATGACTTCATTTTTACCTTCCGTTTCACTTTTCCTTCAGCATCAGCATTAAGAAGACCACAGTTACACATTGGCTATGAATTTAAAAATTTATTACGAAATTGCTACATCAATTTCTACATTTGAATGTATGAGTTTGTATGTTCAATGTATGAAATTGTGTATGTTCAATGTATGAAAACGTGTGTTCGGTGTATGCATTGTAGAAATTGATGTTGAAATGTAGGTAGTGCTAAAAGCATTGCAGTAGTAAAGCGTTAAGGGTTTTTGAGATCAAGAAAAGTAGTAAAATGCAGTAATTTAATTGTGCAGCATTTCATTTACAGTAAACATTTCCTGTTGGGAATCAATTTTCAAATTCACTGAGATTCACCAGAGGATAATGATTATTCAACTCTGTGCATTGCACAGCAATGTTTGTGGTCAAATAATTAAAAAAATTAATAGAAATACCTTAAGAGATTATAAATGACACTGGCAACAGTTTTGACATTAGAAAAACTCACAGAGGTTTAAGATCCAGTAGGTATGCCAACATATATAATTATATAAAAGTTTATGATAAAATGTATTTCTATGTATGTAAAAAAGGGCATAGAAGTGAAATGCTGTTGAAAAGAAGAGTAGCTCTAGGTTCTGGGATGACATTGAAGGATACCCACACCGAGCCTCAGATGAGTTTAATTAGTAAAAGAAATATTTTTCAAGCTCTCGGAGCCTTCAGGCTATAGAGGGGTTCATGCATGTAATATATTACATTTGTTTTCCACAGTATCTCCGTGGATAGACTGGGTTTAAGATATCTAATAGGACATGTATACCTATGCTTAAGCACACATCTGAAGGTGTATTCCTCAGGTTTTCCTTTACCGTTTTTTCAAAGATTCACTATATATGAGACTCAACGGTGGTAGAGTCCCAAGCTATCATCTCACATTCAGACAGACGGTTGTATGGATTACCCAATGATAATAATACAGATACAGCCCACAAGACTTGTGTTAATAATTCATTTTTAAGCACTTCCCAACTCCTAATCTCACGATATATTCTTTTTTTGAATTATTCCAGAGCACGAGAAAAACCCATAGAGAATTACGGCTCCTTCCTACTTGCGTACTTTGAACAAACAAGCCTGCCTGCCTGTTCGTGGGTGCTGCCACTTCGGGGACGTAACTTCTTCAATATTAACAAATCTTTATAATTCCTCTGCAATACCATATACGCCTACGTTTTCCTAATATTGTTTCCACAACTTGGACCATAACAACACTACATAACGTTCCACAATTTTTAAAATCTTGTGTGCAACATTTCTCCAACTCCGAAGCCGATTCAAATCTTAAGGAATTACCTAAAAGTGAAAGAATCAACAATAACAGTCATCTAGATTCGAGGAACATTTATCTAAAATCTAGACGAACATCCTTAGTTGTAGAATACTAAGAAACAGAATCCACAACGAAGAATCGAGACGACCATCTAATACAATCAAACAGGTCATACCATCTTCACAGAATCTGAAAGAGATTGTCAAAGAAGCTGTAAAGCATCGTCACCAAATCTTGTAGAGCATCTTACACAATTAAAAATAATATATCTATACACTCAGACGATCAGAAGAACATCTACACGAGGAATCAAGAACGGCTGAATTAAAATTCCAGAAATTCCACCGCCAAAACCAAAAAGTAGTGACTTGATGAAGAATTTGGTCCGAAGAGATGTTCACGTGAGAAATCCTGTGTCTCCTTTGTTCATAAAAGGACCCCATACTCCTAAAACAAGGAAAGTTTAACCCATTAGTGTGGAAATTGACAAGACCAAGAAGCTCGTTGTTGCAGGTGATAGAATCCGGCACTCCGAGGTATCCAATCCACCAGAGAAAAGCTTAAAACTACACATACCTCGCTTAAACGTTCAGGATCCGAACGAACATAATTCTATACTTAACGATTCTATTTCCCAACATTTTCCGTGCATACTCCAAGTCCAGAATTTTGGGTATTCTACATCCATTCTGTACACTCAACATCCAATATTCTTTATACGCACAATATAGAGATATACAAGAAGTATACATATATTTCGACCCCTCCACGGCATCCAAGCTCATAGGACAACACATGTACAAAACCTGACTTACTCCGAAGTAATTTAAAGCCGAAATATCATTGCATTACATATATTATACGCTATTACATGTATTACACGATACATACAGAGGACTCTAGTTGGCCGAGCATTGGAAACTCGGAGGTTCTACCACAAACTTGTATGATCGTATACGTTCCGAAGTAAAGTAAAAATCGTAAAAAGCTTTGAACGACAGGACGAAACGTTGTGGGAAAGGTAAAGCCTGGAAGACAAGGGGCGCAAATTCCTCTCTCCTCTTCTCCCCACTGCACCTTCCACAGACGAAACTTTGGGAAGTTGAGAGCCTCAACCAGTCGACTCCGACCAACTCACGGCATTCACGTAGCAGAAGTTGAGAGAGCGGGATGCAACACATCCGCTCGTCTTCAATCACCCAAAACAAGACAAGACCCAATAATAAAACCTTGACTTCGTTTTTATATATTTTCAACTCCTGCAATTTTTAAAATAAAAATAAAGTTCTACCATATATAGATCAATCCTTACCTATATACTTAAAAACACTATCTGCAACACCACAGCAAGGAATATTAGGGAAGAACGTGCTGGAAGGATATTTGGGCTGATTTATGTCCTTACCTGGCACCTTCCGACTCCTCACATTTCTCAATTACTCCTTGTTATTCACTTAGAGGAACAACTACGTGTGCTGAAGACTTCTGCTTCTTCTGCTGGAGAATCTCCTCTGGAAACACGTCTGTGGAGCTTCGCGTGTTGGATAAATCACCTTTGTATTTTCTTCTATTTTTCAACAACCTGCAAAGAGAAGCAAAGGGGATCTTGTGTTACAACCATAAAATACGAGAATACAGATCAACACGAAGATACGACAGATTTTTTTAAATTCAGAGTTGGAAGATACAATAATAAGACAGCAAGGAGTAGGAAGACACGTTATAAAAAGAACGCACATTAAAAAATTACGCACAGAGGAATTGGAAAAGTAACGAAATCCTACAGAAACTTTTAAAAAATGTAATAAAACTTGTTTAACTTCCTGAAAATCCTGAGACAACCCCGTGGAAAAATAAACGAAGACTCCGTGTTTGTGTGTGTGTAGATGTGAAAGAACTTGGCTTGCTCCTATACCGCAGCAATCTGCATTGTTTATTATTGTAAATCAGGAAAAGAGTTAAAACATGTGAGTGAACAGTTGCGGGGAATTGAAGCGTTAACGGAACCAGGACATTAGGGTTCCTGTTGTGGGTTTAAAACGGATCGTTGACAAAACATAAAATGTGGAAAAGGACGAAAGTGACCCAAGTGAGGTGATTGTTTGAACGAAAAAAATAATAAAAATGAAGACTAAATGACTTTTTTCCGGAACGAAAAAAGTCATTAAGCATGAAGAACCAGACGAGGACTTGTAAGCGAAGTCGTCTAAAACGACTTGACAGCTTCTTGCTCAATGTGTTCAAACTGAGTTCAGTTCTGCTCCTGTCATTGTTGCCATGGACAGCGGAAGGTCTGCATCCACCCCGGTGCGAGTGGAGTATTTACCAGGACATCGAACGTTTAAATTGTTATGTGGATCCCTCTAATAGTTTAATTCCTGAGGAGGAAGTGTATGGGATCGGACCGGAGCACGCCAAGTCCCTCCAGGTCGAATGTATAAACCAGGAGGATGACCCGTCATTTTCATCCAAAAATAGTGGTCACGTTCTCTCGCAAGGAATCTTTATGGCAGTGTCAAACCTGCGGGAGCTCCAACTGGAAAATTGCCGAATCACTGGAATCACTCCAGGAGCTCTGTCCTATTTGTCGTACTTACAGAATCTAACAATCCACGCTCGCACTAGTCTCTCTTGGCCGGCCACATCCTCTCTGGACCTCAAGTCCGGAGTTTTCAGGGGTCTCCGGGACCTTCGATATCTGGATTTGTCCAGCACTAGTCTCAACTCCTTACCAAATGACTTCCTCTGTTTACCTTCCCTCCAGTATCTCAACTTGAGCTCGTGCTGGCTCCGGGACTTCCGCACGATCGGCATTCTCCCGCTGGATCCCACAAATCCTCAGAATTGCCCGAATCACATCCGGACGCTGGACCTCAGTTTCAATCACTTCAGTCTCCTTCCCCCTGCCACTTTTGCTTCTATTTCCGACCTGGAGGAACTAAGACTGGAAATGAATTCCATCACCATTGCTGCGGAACGAGCTCTGCTCGGCCTGGAGAGACTTAAAATTTTCAGCTTAGCCAGTAATCAGCTGACATCTTTACCACCAGAATTCTTTAAAGACAACCGTCTATTAACGCACATCCATCTGCAAAATAATTCTTTAAGTGTGATTGCGCCGGGACTTTTTACCAATTTAGAATATTTAGTGCTCCTGGACTTGTCCCACAATGAACTGACGACGGAGTGGGTAAACGGCGAGACTTTCCGGGGTTTAGTTCGTCTCGTGTTTCTTAATTTAGCTAATAACGACCTCACCAAGATAGATTCCCTGCTCTTCCGTGACCTCTCCAGTCTGCAGTCATTGAGTCTAGAAAACAATAAAATTAATTACATTGCAGAGGATTCTCTAAGTGGCATGTACAATTTACATACGTTACTACTGTCGCACAACCAACTCATCCAGTTGGATCATCACATCTGCAATGGCTTATTTGTATTGAGTTTCCTCGCACTCGACAGTAATCAACTGACCAAGATTGATCCGGAAAGTTTCAAAAACTGTTCTAATTTGATTGACTTGAATTTGAGTGGGAATAAATTAGTGAAAATTCCAGAAGCCATCAGTGTTTTAAGTTTGTTAAAGACTCTGGACTTGGGTGAGAATAAAATTATGGACATTGGAAATGCTTCTTACCAACATCTCGCAAGTCTCTACGGACTCCGATTAACAGACAATTCAATTGAGAAAGTCCCGGCGAATTCCTTCCTGCACTTACCCTCACTGAAAATTGTTAATCTTGCCAAAAATAATATTTCCGCTGTAGAGCCCGGTGCCTTTGACAATTCCATGAGTTTACAAGCCGTCCGTCTGGATACAAATAAACTCCGGGACATCACGGGCCTGTTTGATAAGATCCCGAACCTCCTCTGGCTAAACATCTCCGGAAATTCCCTGGAAAAACTTGAGTACACAGATTTCCCCACACGACTCCAATGGCTGGACTTACGCTCCAACAAGATTTCCAAACTGGGGAGCTGCTTGGATGTGGAGAAGCAGTTGCGGATCCGAAATCTCGATTTGTCACAGAACTTACTGGAGGAAGTCGGGAGTTCCAACTTGCCAGACTCGATCGAGAATTTAATCCTTAGTGAAAACCAGATTAATAGTATTTTACCTTACACGTTCTTCCGTAAGCCAAATTTAACCCGAGTTGATCTAAGTTTCAATAAGCTGTCAAAACTGGATCAAAATGCTTTCCGCTTAAGTCCGGGCAAATCCTCCGCAGAGATTTTACTAGGCAATAATCCTCTGACGTGCGACTGCACCATGGAGTGGCTCCAGAATATGAATACGGATGCGGGCCATTACCCCGTAATTGTGGACGTGCAGGATGTCAAATGCTCATTGAGCTTTCAACAGGGAAAATCATCAAATTATCTTCAGCAAGATAAATCCGGAATGATTTCTTACTTGAACATTGCTCCAAATCAGTTCCTCTGCAAATACGAATCACACTGCTTCTCCGCCTGCTCTTGCTGTGAATTCGATGCCTGTGACTGCGAGATGACTTGTCCGAAGAATTGTTCCTGCTACCATGATCAAGCCTGGACAAGCAACGTCGTCGACTGTTCAAAGAACGAGCAGACTTTCATTCCAGGGAGGATTCCCATGGACGTCACTGAATTGTGGCTGGACGGCAATGTCTTCCCATCCTTGGACAGTCATGCTTTCATTGGCCGGAGGAATTTAAACAAATTATTCCTGAACGGGTCGCGGATAGAAATAATTCAAAACCGAACCTTCCATGGATTAAAAGCTCTGCAAGTCCTGCATTTGGAAAATAATTTCATTGAGCGCCTGGAAGGCTTTGAATTCGAAGATCTGGAGGCACTAGAAGAATTATATTTACACGAGAACAGCTTGAATTTCATTGCCAACGGAACCTTCGACATGCTCTACCAACTCAGAATCCTTCTCCTGCACGGGAACAATTTCGTCAGCTTGCCCGTCTGGACGGCGTTGTCCAGTCCGAGATTAAATGCAGTGAGTCTCCGCGGAAACGAATGGACTTGTGAGTGTTTATTTACATTAGCTTTCAAAGACTGGCTCCTGGATAATCGTGCCAAAGTCCTGGACGCCAGTCAGATCCAGTGTGTGGACCAGGCCAACAAACATAATTCCTCGGAGTTGGTCATTGTGCGGATCCTGGACCAGCGGAACCACCGCTGCTCCCAAACGACGGACCTGAGCATCCGGGAACCTGTTGGTCAGCCGGAAGGTCTGGAGGGCTATGTCATCGTTATAGTGATTGTTGTGAGTGTGCTGATGCTACTGCTCGTCCTGACCTTAGGAGCATTTTACTGGAGACAGAGTCTCCGTGTTTGGTTCCATGCTCATTGTGGCTTAAGACTGGCAAGTTGTAGTGAAAATCCGACTGACAGAGACAAACTCTTTGACGCCTTCGTGTCTTATAGTAGTAAGGATGAAGCTTGGGTTAGACAAGTGCTGGCAGCAGAGCTGGAAAGACATGACCCGCCGTACAGACTCTGCTTGCGGTACAGAGATCTTCCCACGGGGGGAACCTACCTCGCTGACACCATTGTCCAGGCCAGTGAGGCTTCCAAAAGAACTGTGCTCGTTCTCAGTCATCATTTCTTAAAAGGTAACTTTTTATTTTCTAGTTGTCATAGTATTTCAATTTCCTCGCTTTTCTATATAATGGCTCTTCCATGTTTTCTCAAAGCTATTTTATCGTTTTCCATGAGTTCAAACAAGTTTCAATTCGTTTTTTAGGAAATTTACTTTGTTTTCCATAGTTACATTATCGTTTCCCACGATTTTCCATAGTTGATTCTTAATTTCCAAAGGTTTTTCATAAGCTTTACTTCGTTTTCCATGATTTTCCACAAGATTTACTTCGTTTTTGCGTATTTTACTTGGTTTTCCATAGCTATTTCATCGTTTCACATCATTTTTCTCTAGTTAAATTCGCCACGTATTTTACGGTTTTCCGTAGTTATTTGTCGTTTTCCATGATTTTCTAACTGTTGTGAGCAATTATTAGTTGTTTCCCCCAATTTCCACATGTTCAATTCAAACTTCCAATGCTATTTGTTATTTTTTACAAGACTTTTTTACTTTTACAACGACATTTTGTGGTTTTCCGTCAATTTTATTAAAAAAATGTCGACTTTTAGAAGTTTTTTATGATTAGGTTTACCTAGATTTCAAGGACTAATATTATATATTTCAGTATATTTTGATGATTTCTAATTTCTATTACTTTATATTTATTTTCTATTATGAAGCCTCATTTTCTTAGTTTTATTCGCTGATCGTCGCTGCACCGACGTATTCCTCTAATTTTACAAGGACTAAATCCTAATATCGAAGCAGATTTGACTGGTTTCCCTAGTTTTACTGCAATTCTATAGAGCTTATCAATGGTCCTGACTAGTTTTCGTTGTTTTCCACAAACTTAACATTGTTTTCCTTGGTTTTCCACACGTTGTAAATTGTTTTTATGGGTTTCCCAACAAATTTTAATTGCTTTTTAATAGTTTTACGCTCGTTGAATTATTTACAACCAGGACTACATGCGTACCTGATTTTTAAGCTGTTTGCACCTTGTTAGTCTTGATTTGATAGTCACTTCATGTGTTAAAGATTTTTATTAGCCTGTGATCAGGTGATGATCTCACAATAGCTTGTTTTAAAGCATTTTTTAGGATTCCTTTTAATCCGTTTTTCATTGAATTTTTGAAAACTATAAATTATTTCTATATTTTTAAAACGCTATGAATTTTGTATATCGAATATTTCAAAATCCGTTTTGATTCCCAAAATTTTGCTAATTTTTCATGATTTTTACGCAACGGTTTCAAGCTCTTTACTCACGCTTAGTTTGGTATACTTCCCTGGTCCTGGCTTGCAATTTTCATGCATTCATTGGCTTTCGTGGGTTGCGAGGATTTCTCAGTAGCTTCTATAAGTGTTTTACATTGCCAGTAGGTTTACTTTGTATTCGGTAAAAGTTTGCAGTGGACCCATTGGCTCTCCCGCGGGCTTGCTGACATTTCTGAGATTTCATTGTACTTTCCCCGTATTCCCGCTGTTATTCAACGGAACTTGTTTCAACTTCTCTGAATTTTTTAATTCGTTGATTCTACTTTCCTTGCCTTTCGTATCTAACTGCGTACTTTCTTCAGCTTCTTCTCTTGATTTTGATTCTCATTTTGGATTCTCCATCAATTCAAGGTCTAATTGGCATGAATTAATAGCTAAATCAGAATGGTATAAGTATTTTCTTATTTAAAATATTATTGATCAGAAGAGCATGACATATTTTTACCTGCATTGAAACTGGCACATTGCATATGAATTCCATTCTTTCGTGCTTACCTTCGGATTTAAATTCTCGCTCTTCGACTTTTTGTTCTTTCTATTAATTATTGCATTGCCAATCATTCTTAATTATGGGTCTCTTTCTTTTACGTACATTGGTGCTCAAACATTTACTCTTGCTTAAAAATTTAACGTGAGAATTTCAGATTATTGCCTGTTATATAAGCATATAGAAGCATGTTAAATAAGGATGAAAGAGCGAGTGATATAAGCATAAAAGCGTAATACTCAATAATGAATTAAGAAATTCGTCTCACGTATCTATATTTAATGAAGGAATTTTAATTGAAATTTTATTTGCAAAATGTCATGGGAAATGGAAATTCAATTAATAAATGAAATAGTCTGTCAACGAGTCAAAAGTACTGGGAAACGTTTCTAAACCGAAGGTTTAATTACCCTTGATTTGATTGATTTCAGGTGAATGGAGTCGTACAGACGTGAAATCCGCTCACCATTCGGTGCTGAAGGACCGTAACCGCAAAGTGATAATAATACTCCTGGGTGACCTCCCGAGTAAGGACTTGGACCCGGACATCCGTCTTTACCTAAAGAACCACACTTACCTCAACTGTGAGGACAAGCGGTTCTGGCCCAAGCTCCGCTATGCTTTACCAGACGTCAAGACTAAACTGCCGCTGTCCCGGGGCCTCCATGCCCGGAGTAGCAATAATTGCAGTAGTGCCGGGGTGATGCTCCGAAGTCAACCGCCCCCGCCACCCCCGCCGATCCTCCATCATCACAACAACTCCCCACCACCACCCGCCCCATCCCACCCTCCCCCCAACAGTGCCTATCAACTCAATGGGATGAGTCCCATGAACAATCTCAATGCAGTGCATCATACAAATAATCACAATAATCAAGTTAATCTTCATAATAATACTAACGGCCGTGGCTCTGTGACAAGACCGCCGAACGGACGACACCCGAATCCTTCTAATCGCCATGTGGCCATCCATATTTAGGAGTCGCGGTGTGTACATCCCAAAACTTTTTACATATAATTTGTATAGACAGAAACTTTACACGCTATGGCGCTCAATTACGCTACAAGTGTCCATAAAAGTGAATATCCCCCATGTGAAAATACTGTTTTGTACATACCTTTGTACATAATAATGGCTATATATACACTATATAGCGTAAGAAGTGATTTTTATATAAGAATATGATGTTGACTATTGAGAGTGCGTCGTAATTATATATTATATTATATACAGAGATATTATGAAAAAGTATTATTATTATTACTATTACCCTCGTCGCAATAATGAGCAAATTGAATATTTCTAATGAGACTCTAACCAAAAGCGAAGCTTTCCTTGCGGGAATGTATTTAACAAGTGTATTGATTATGTTATTTAAAGTGCTATCGCTCCACGTCCATTCCATTCCATTTTACACACTGATGCCTATCTTCTCCAAAACCAATGCTTATCTCCATGCAAAACCCTCTAGCAGTACATTGTCATTTACAAACATCAATACTACACTGCAGTTTTGCTTTGCCTTGCTGAGCCATTTACAACTTCAATTCAATGACTCCAAAGCCAATTATATACTCAAGGATTTCGTTTCCAAATTGTAGGCTAAATTCAATATTGACGAGTTTTATACAGGAGAAATATTTTAAGGCATGAGCTTTTATAGCGCAGACTTTTCTAACTTCTTTTCGTCCATTTGAGTTACGATTTTATCCAAATTCAATACTGTCTGTAATTACCAAACTATTTACAAAATTTCAATATTATTTATCAAATTCTTTGCAAAATTATGAAATTCTGGGCAAATATTCAGATCAAAGTATTTTATTTATAAATTATATTAAATATTTCAAAGACAAATATAAATTGTGCCTCAACTCTGAAGAGCGTTGCTAAATTACACGAAGTTCAAAGTTGTTCGTATGTGGATATCTCTGATCATTACAAACAAGAAAAACATGTTGTTGTGCTGAACGACCTGAAAATGCTGAATTTAGCAAAGCTTGAAGTAATTGTCCACATAAAGAACCACGTTGATTATATACACATAATTAAATATGACTAATGAATTCCTTAGAACTTATTAATATTAAATTACGAAAACACGTACCTTCCTCTAAATACTTGAGTGGTCTCCCATCGCCACGAAGCAATGAACCTTTGAAATATCGGATTGTTAGGAGAGATTGTTGTTGAAATTGCGACGAGTCTTATCTTCTTGGTGGAATGAATTCCATCTCAGAGTATACATATACACGCACTTTAATGTGGTGTCTATATAAATAAATACCTAATATATTGTATAGTCTAAGTATAGGCTTGGATACATAGCAAGTTATTATACTGATGATTTATAGAGAGGTAGTTTAAAGGTGCATTTTTCCAATTCAATTGTCAATAATTGCAACAAGTCTCATCTCTGTGAACTGAAGGGAGTGGATGAGAATCAAATGAGTGAGAGGATCCTCCAAATCTTTTCACAATATTTTATTGAATGACATATCCTCCATTTATTTTCAAAGCCTTACTCTCCATTTATTTTCAAAGCCTTAATCGTTTGCCACAGCCGAGAACACAATCACTCGGCGCGACGTGCATGCAAGTAAAGATAGAGATAGGAAATTGTACACGTGAGATAAGTACACCAACACCAAATACACACTAAGATACATTTGCATGTGTTTGGGTAATGTCGTTTCAATTACTTCTTGTTGTTATTGTCGTTACTATTGATGATGAAGACGAGATTGGTGAATTGATGCGGCGGTGATCCTTGATGCTAAATCGCGATTCTTCAATAATTCCAAGGACCTCACATAGTCCGCTCGCTTGCTCTCTTGTGGACTTTCACTTTCCAATTCCAAACCAAACCAATTTTTATCCTTATATTTTCTATTCTCCCGTCGTGATTCCCAATGAAATTACCAATCTGTAATGATATGTTTTCTTTTTTTGAATCCCTGTCTGTCTCTTCGTTGTGTCAAAGCAAAAGCAAGTCTGCATGGGTTATTATTATTATTAATACATTAAGTCACATATAAGGAGGTCTTCATCAAAATATGATTTTACCAAAGCCATTATATTTAGCTGTATTTTCTATTTTTCAAGAACTCTGTACCCAATGGAGATTTTATTTATTCAAGACTTTTTATTATTGTTATCATTACATAAATAAATACTACGTACATACATGGGCTTCAAATTTTGCAGAAGCAGAGATCAAAATTTGATTTGTATTGTGAAACCACAGTATGTTTATAATGGCATTGTTATATTATTTATACATACTTATATATAAATACAATGATTTTGTATGTGAATACATAGACTGTCTTATAATATTTAAGGATAGAATTTAATAAAAAGTATTCAATATTTGTGACTATCTTGTAATAAATATCTTGTATTCAAAGTCTGCGGAAAATTCAAATCGAAAATAAACTTTGCGAATATTTAAAATTTAATACGTAATTATACCCAATAAGCTTTTATTTATTCATAAAAATTCTACGCGCATTTGTCCAAAATTCTATTGGAATTTTTATATGTATACACAAGCATTTTAATGAGAATTTAACTACATTTTTCACAGAAATCACAACTGAACACACACATAAGAAATCTTGGCAGAACTCCGCATATAAAAATTCAGAGATATAAAAAATGAAAATGTGCCGCTTATTTTATAAAAAATTAATGCGAAACTGTCATTTGCACTAGTCTGCTCCATATTTCCTTATTCATTATCAATAGGATTTGCTCTTTTTTCCATAAAAAGAACTTTAGCTACCTTGAAAAAAAAACCTCTTCCGCTCTTCCCCTTTAGTATTTTCATCATCCTTTTTACTACACAGAATTATCCTTTTCTCTTTTTCTCTGCTCCTTCCTCCGGCACATATATATCCCCCGTGAGATCACAAAGGACGGATTATTTACCAAGAGAGAGGATTTATGATTTTTAAGAATTGCCGCCTTGCATGATTTTTCAGCGGAGCTCTTTTTACAATAAGTGTGCGTATAGTACTTATTATCTTATATTATTATCTATAGAGCATATCACTGTATATGCATATTGTAATAACATAAAAGTCCATAGGAAATACAATATGTATGACATGTAATGGCATATTATATATTAGGAAATAAATGGGAGGCTACACGAGTACATTTCCGTTAAGGGAAATAGGAAAAATGCTGGTTCATAGACTAAAAGAATCTTCCGGGGATTACTCCTCCACCGCCTCCTCATTTCTCCCGCTCACTTCCACCCGAGAATATGTGTCTCTGTTGCAAAAATAATGAACATGATATTTACTGCCTGACGCCATTTCTCTTCCAGTCTATATATTTCCAACTTTTACATATTTATTTTATACATGTTTACCATTACTTTCTCTACACACACATTTTCCCTTCATAAAGCTCTGCAAATAGTGTCTGTCGTTCTGTCAGCGTGAACCGAATTTTATAGAAAGCGTCAAAGTGCTCACAGAACAGAAAATGCTCTTTCCGTTCAAATAGCAACTCATTCGGAATTCAATTTGATTCTAATGGAAATTTTATATTTACACTGACACAAAGGACTTTTTGCGAGAGAATTCGAATTACAACCCGTCTCAACCCTAGTTTTGGAAATTGTCTTGTAACGTCTCAAATCAAATTACAACGGGCGTTCATAACATTTTTGCTGTTGTTTTTTAGTGTGTTACAGGCGTTTAGCATTGAAAAATTATTTTTTAATAGGCAATTTACTTGTAATAAATTTAATAGCAAATTATATGGTAATAATTGGTAATCGGAGGCTCGTTTAGAATATTTTAGATAATTAATTTATTTAATTGATGGAGGAATTTAGTTGTTACGGACAGACGCCGATGACAGAATTGTAATTTTTCAAGATCAAATTTAAAATTTTACAACATTATGGAAATTTTTAATTCTTACAAGAGTACGGCGAAGTTTTACAGGTGAACCAATATTTTCTGTTTGCTTATGAGACATTCCCCACTTCTCTAATAAAAGTCATTAAAAATAACGACAAATATTCCGACTTTTCTTACGGAAATTACGATTACTCATTAGTAAACGACACTTATTATTTTATTTGCTCCGCATACAAAAACATTAAATTAAATGCAATTTCCTTTATTGCACCCATCTCATATAATTTACCACTTGCATGTAAATCCCCTGGATAATTTGCAAGCCTGTAGGTTTTACCTGCGGGAAATTCGCATTCTAGCGAATAATGAGGGAATTGTATGGAAATCCCAAGGGAAACGTATACGAAACCTGCCAAGTGCCTGCTCTACCTGCTGTGCGACAATGTTTGAAAAATGCGCGAAAATTAGGCTACACAGGTATGGGGATGCTAATGCTTTTTAGCATAAATAATCCTGGTAATATAAATACTCATATACCTGTATGTTATATACATAATCATGTATCTACTCATATGTTTTATACGTATTTAAATACATAATAGTAGTATGTACATGCTAATAAAGCTAATACACAATATGCATATGCTTTATAATATTCATATCCCAGTAATAAAATTATACTTAATCCCCATATGTTATACCATATGGGTTATACGCTGCATGTATTTTGATCATGTGTAACAAGTCATTATACTGTTCAAGTTAATGTTATCATTTTTTAGCGCTGGAAGATAAGGCATGCAGGAAATGGCCCAGGCGCTTTTATAAATAGCGAAGGAACAATGCTCGCTTTGCATGCGAGGGCCATTCAGCATAAATTGTCCTTATAGTAGTTCAACCATTTATAAGCGTTATTATATGCAATTCATATACGCAAATTTGAAGTAATTCATTTTTTCAAAGTAATGCCCACGTATGTTTACATTGTCCATAAAAATAGTAATTTTAGTATTTTTCAAAAATAGCTTTTAATTTAATTTTTTAATTTCTCCATACATTCACCTTAATAAGTATTCTCTGATGTAAATTATCTGTAAACAGCATTTTCACGGAGCACGTGTTGTCCAACCGCCCCTCTCGGAGAACAATAATATTGCAAAGTAAATTGGTATAATGTTGCACACAGTGTATGTATATGTAAATAAATATAAGGCAAGATGGATTGCACAGGGATAATGGCTGAGTTTCGTGACTGACAATACTTACAAGAGGGAGAACAACAACAAGAGTCGAGGTGAGTCTCACCGGAGCGTTACTCACGTCAGGAGATTATTATATTGTGTTGTAGAGAGAATATTCCAAAAGGTTTTGATATAAAAATGTTTTATATGAAATATAATACGCATAACATCATGTGTGTGTCTACAACGTGCGAAACGTGAATAAATAAATGTTTCTTAAATGGTAACAACATTAATCATAAGCTAAACGGGCAGATGAAACCTGAGCTAATCTACTCGAAATGTCCTTTCGCAAACTTTTATATACAAACTACATTATGTACATACATGCATTATGTACACACTATATGCAATATCTACATACCTAGTATACCTCCACTACATTACTCTTGTATTATTATTGTTAGATTTTAAATATCTACATGTAGAACCCATGCGTTCACATTTGTGCGATTGGCGGTCAGTCCAAGTGTCACTAGAGCAAGTCGTGATTTTCACAATCACCGTTATGTTTTTTCTTAATTCTCCCTCTCTGTTTCTCTCTCTCTCTCTCTCTCCGTTCCTTCAACATTCACTCCAATTTTCTGTAACATTTACTTCCATTTGCTTAACCCTTTACTTTACTTCCATAAGCCTCCAACGTTCATCCCATGTTTTTAACATTAGCTCCATAGCTTTAACATTAGTTTCATACCTTTAGCATTACCTCCATAGATTTAACATCGTCCCCACAGCGTTAACATTAGCTCCATATCTATAACATGTGCTTCATATCGTCAACCTTATTAGCTCCATATCTGTAGCATTACCTCCATTTATTTACCATTGCGTACATTTACTTAACATTGCACCCATTTATTTAAAGTGAAGTCCATATCTTACACACAACCTCTCTCTCTCTCTCCCAAATACTTTATCATTAATTCTCTGGTTGTTGGTGATAAGCGGAGCGATTACCTGGGCACTTCTCACTTATTTGCAATAAACCACAAGGTATTTTACATGTCGCTCTCTTCTCATTTTTCTTCACTAACTCCCTTTTGTCTAGCCCGCTGCACGGCCTTAATCATTATCCCACAAAAAGAACATGATGCACAGCAGGCCATGGTGTGCGGTAGAAAGTGAATTTTTGTGGGGCAAGCTGATGTGTGAATCACTTTATGATCCATAAATTATCGAATGAACGGCTCAGACACTTATTTGCAAATATTCACCTTACAACAATCATGACCCGGAGCAGATCGCGGAAAACTTGGCAGACTCCGATAACATCGCGCCCAGCAGCTTCTCTTGTATCATATTTACTACGCTTGTCTGTATACGGAGACTCCTATCAATCCTGATCAATATATGCTGCCATTACGTTCCGACGGCGTTGATAAATCCAACAATTTTTAAATCTGATGAAAGTATTGCAGTATTTTGAATGTATAAACGTCTAAACGGTAGAAAAATTTATTGGGTAATTTTTATTGTGGAAGTCAAAATTAAATAAATTTCTAATTTTCCTCAAATAATCATCAAGACATTGCAACTCCAAATGCAATTTTGACGGAAAATGTTTTTTAACTTAAAATAATTTTACCTTAATACAATGTTATGGAATTTCCCTGAAGAATAAAAAAATAATTAAACATATCACAATAATTGTTATATTAATAATAATTGTTGCTGATAATTCGGGCTTTAGCAGCGCCTAAGCAATAAATCGCAAAAATAGTTAAGTCAGTGTGCAGAAACCCCCATTTCTTACGCAATTTCCCCGTTGTAAAAATACTGTAGAGTGACCTACTGGCAGTAATACATTATTATTGGTAGTTGGTAATTATTCATGTCAACGGGGGCTGACCACGTAGTAGAGCGTAAGTGTGGATTGTTAATCGCAGTGCAGAATTCCACCTGCAAAAAGGCCGAAAGGAAAAAAATATGCGAGTGAAATACCTATAAGGAGGAATGTTGATAAAGGAGAAGCTTTCGCAACTCGACGGAACTCGCAAGACTCGATTAATCAGGAATGGTATCAACAAAGAGAATGTGATAGTGGCTGGCAGAAGACGATAAATCATGCTCATTTTACCCCTGCACTTCCGCCCAATGTCTTGTTGCCATTGGGAAGGGAATTATTATTATTGAGAAAGAGTGAAGCAAAGGCTTCGAGTCGTCCGTCTAAATTTCCAAATGAGAGAAATGAATGGTGGATTTTAATGGGACTTTGCCTCGCTTTTCTCAGACTCTGGCCACTGCAGGGGGCTAAGTACAACTCCTATTATCCCGAGCTCAAGCACACCAACAACACCAACAGTCCGCTCTCACAACGTCACACAAGTCTTCCAAGCTCTATTACAGAATTCTTCACAGCTCTTCCCCACACTTCTACAACACACACACAAAACACCACTACCACTATGCTAAACTGCACATCTTATTGCCAGTGCACTTTGTATTTATAATGCGTATAACCCTAAATTTGATACACTTTCGTGCATATTGCCACCACCATTCCTTCACCGTTGCCACCATCATTGCCAAGACGAGGACCAAAGGCTCAGAGCACCGGTTCTGCTTCATGACTTCGCTACTCTTCGAAATTGCTCCGTTCGTGTGAGTAACTTTTGAGTGAGAATCACGTTCTTTGCATTAGCTTTCCTTCACTGATACACCTTCAACTTCAAGTAAATGCCTTTCTTCAAGATCCCCTCAAAATTTCAGCATTGCGATGAAAAATCCAGCAGTTGGGGAAAATTCGTGGTTTGCATTCTAAATCTGCCGACTTGTGCAAATAAAGCTGGGGATTTATGTTACAATTCTGACAAATGCATTGAAAATCCTGGCAATACAATATAAATTTAAACATTCAAGTTTAAATGCAGACATTAAATTTAAAATTCGGACATTTAAATTCAAATAAACAATAAAATCATAAAATATAAGCGCGGCGTGGAAAATGGAATCCCATGAATAACTAGTACAGCATTAAAAATTATTATTGTCGCTCCCATCAGGAAGATAGCGTCAACCCTTTTAGCATATCCGTATGTTCACACTTCACAGGATATTTTCTCCCGAGAATTGAGACAGTGAACTTGTGGAAATAGGATTGGAAAATAAGCCTCGCTGATAGTGAATGCATTTAATACATTTCCCATAAGACAGGGATTGACAGTGAGGAAAGGATGGAGCAGATCTAATTTTAATTAATTGGACTGCCTGGAAATCCAACTGGAGGCTATTTATTCAACTCGGCTCTCCTTGTTCTTCAGGTATTTGTCAAGAGTCAGTGGGGGAGCATGACAATTATTTCCCAAACCAACCTCACACCCTGGCCACAATCAAACTATAGGGTTTTGTTTCAATTTTCTTTTTTTATCCCTCCACTATTTTCCCTCTCCTCAAAAAAAAAACTAAATGCCAAGGAACCACAGAAGCAGAAAAAGGAGACTGACTCCCAAAATACACAACACACGATGAGCAATACATTTACACTAAAAGCTTTATTGCAATTTATACATTCACTTACCACATGCGTAATACATATTCCACTATAAACATACGCATTATTCCATATGTTAAATATATGTCCATTAAATATTACTATAGCTCATTCAAACAACAAGCGTAGGTAATTTACTACAGCAAGTAAACAACAAATAGTTTGTTGTTGACTCGAACAGCTCCACTTTTAGAATGTTTACAACATTTCCACAAAAACAATGAATATAAGCGCAAATGTGATTTCAAAGAGCTTCTTCTTCATCTTCTTCTACATGTTTTTCTTCCTCTTGGATGGTAACATGGAAAAAGCAAGAGCATTCCGGAGATCCCCTTTTAAGCTAAATTCCCTTCCAAGCGAATCTTTTATTTTCTTATGAATTCTTGCTTTTTTGTTTTTTTTTGTCTTAGATCCTTTTCTCTTCTCTGTGTGAATCTACATTCTCAAGGTTTTAATTGTAGCTGCCTGTGTGTGGGAGGTTGAGTGATGAAGGCGCGGTTTATATTTTTTATTTAAAATTCCTCACTTTTTTGATTGTTGAAAGAAACTCAACAGAATCTGTGTAAACTGATTTTCTCGAAAAAATAAATTAATTACAAATTGGGTCAATTTCATGAATTTTTAAATAAATAAAATAAACAGAATAAAATTAAATAGGATTTAATTAAATAAATAAAATTAATATTAACCTTGTCCTACAGGACTTGAAAATAATTAATTTAAAAAGCATGGAGTATAGTTGCTGCGGGTAAAAGAAAACAAGCCTGATCAGCGGGCAGGGTAAATAAAAAAAAGTAAAAAGTGAAACCTCATGTAAAATAAATGAATAGTTTTTCTATTTACATTTTCCCATGCGGACTTGTCTATTTTGGAATCAATAAAAGGACGATTTGTATACGGGGAATGCAAGGAGCCGGGGAGGAATTGAAAGGGAATAAAAGGAAAGAGTCTTTTGGTAATTGTGTAATTAATGAAGAATGGCGATGGTCGTGAGGAGTTGGGCCTACTCTTATTCCTCCCGAGACCAGAATGGAACATAGGAGAAGACATAGATATTGTGGATGCACATATCCACCATTTTCCTCCCGCTCTTTCAACTGCCAATAATGCAAGCAAGGTAGACGTCCGCATTGTCCCACTGTCCATCCGTCTCTATAGAGTCGTGTTTCGAAGGACAATAAGGAGCACAATGGAAAACACACAAACCGCCATAGACCTGTCACTTTATTACTACAACTCTCGCTTATATACACTCACCATTCCCTCTATATTATTTTTTATTATCTACATATTATTATTTTTTATCCACGTATTATTATTTATTGTCCTTATACATATTATTATTATTATTACTCCTTCATCACATATAGATACAAGTAATAATAATACGGGCCCGTCCATTGGACAAACAGGATGAAAAACAAATGAGTGAGCAGTAACGAGCTGCTCGGCCCTACAAATAGCACAATATATCATTGCGGAGCACAATATCTATTTTTTATTATTTTTTCCCTCCTAATTAGCTTCGCCATTCATATTCTCAACGCCATTTCTCACCTGATTAACTTTGCTTCTTAACTGTCGGAATTGCATGCTTTAGCTCCGCATTTTAATTGGACTGCTGACCGTCGTTAATAACGTTTTGAATTTTATCTCATACTTTTTTTCAAATAATTACAAGCAAGGCTTTTAAATGGATTAAATAAACAAACAAGAAATAATAAATACATAATAAAAAAAACAACAAATAATAATAATAAACAAGCGCGTAGCCAAGGGGGGGGCAACAGGGGCAATTGCCCCCCCCTTGGGAACTAAAATATTAAAATTTTCAAACA